>DWTU01001162.1:0-13983 GCA_018251515.1 Cecropterus confusis | reverse complement strand
CATCGGATCCGGGACCCACTGCGTGTCAGACCGGTACGGTGAACGCTCCGCCACGTGGGTCGACAAATATCAATGAATGTCATTTTTTTATATATATTTAATTTACATTTGTTCATTCTAAATGACTGACTGCGACAGCGATTTATTTAAAATAATATATATTCTTGCGGTTACAAGGCTACCACTGGTTAAACCTTACGAGATACATCTAAACAATGCACTAAAATTGTAGATCTTAAGGAAACCTACAGAAATATTTGTAATAGTATGTGTTTGTCTGTTAATGTACACTTACACTTCTTTCTACATAAACATTTTTATCTATTATTCACTAGCAAGAATGATTGAATGAATGCATTTATTTGTTTCATTCATTTATTTATTCTAAATTAAGCTACATTTAGCTCGTATGCTCATAAATATTTTTATACTACGGGCTTTTCAAATATTATAGATTAAATAGTATTTCTCAATATATATTGAACCGAACAGTGTAAAAGATATCGACGTGCGAAAAGGTTGGTAATGCTTTGCGATCTACTAAATTACGTGCAACCAAAAAATCTCTCGCAGCGAAGGGGTAGAACTTTGAAAGGTAAAACTCTTTGTGGTTCGACTCCGAAAGCACCACCGCTATATCTATTTCTGCCCAATAACAGCAGTGTTAAAACTTCTGTTGTTCTAGTTTGAAGGGTGTGGTAAGAAAGACATACATATCCGAAGCGTTCCAACTCCTCAGGAGTAGCAACGCAACTATTGTCAACCTTAGATACAACTCTAAACTTATCTGGGGTTGATTTCTGATGTGCATGGTCGGCAGCGGACACTTACCATCAGGATGATTGCATGCCCGTTTGCTACTTCAATTTTATATAAAAACAGGGTGACTAAACTGGTACGCTGTTTTCGCGTCATCGAACCGAAGTAGGTCCTAACTTACCAAGTATTCAGAATATACAGTAATAGTTGCATTCTGCTCTGGATCACAGAAATTCATGTGTACCAAATTTTATGTTGATTAACAGCAGTGCAGTAAATTCGGAGCAAATTGCCTGTGGCAGACGGACATCAGAACTGAGTAATAAAACAAGGGTAATGTTTTGACAATCGGAACAGTAGGCAAATTATTTTACCCTACGTACAACTGTTTTCATCTTGCAATTTCTAATATTTATTGGAATATAAAAAATGCACCTAAAAAGCATTTTCATTGAAAAAAAGATGGGCTAGCAGTGAATATAATATTTAATATCCAAGTAAAGTCCATAATCCGAGATCAACTCACTAGCTGACGGTACATTAAGAGTGAACAATAGAATGTCAGCTGTGAATGAATACGAATGAATGAACTGACATTGAACTTTATAGAGCGAATCGCATTGTTGAATACGTAACGCATTTTATTTCAATTGAAAAGTAGAAATCCAGTGAGTATGCGCCAATAGCGCAGTGGTTCAGACTTTACTAACATTTTACCCGGTAATGTATGTGTGAAACATTCCAAGTATTTTTAAGCTACTGCATAGTTTTTATCGCGGGCTTTGAGTGCGGCGACCGATTCAGAAATTCCGTAACGAAAATGAAACCTAACACCCCCCACTCCGCCTACCGATCGGTCATGTAGCTCGGTCGAGCGTTCGAAGCTATAAACATAATAAACCTATAGTTTCAATGATAAAAATTCCTGCAAAACCTACATGTATGGTAAGATAATAAAAATATGTGAAACGATATTAACTTCTTATTTATTCAACAAAAGAAAAATAATTGTGTTCTTATCGGTCACCACGCTCAAAAAGTGTAACTTGAATGAATATCAAAAAAAAAAAAATACTGCATAAATAAATAAATAATTATAATTGCATAAGTTGCTAAAAAATGCTATGCAATAGCTTTACCGCGGCAGTCCCCGAGTGCCGCACGTTTTTTTTTTTATAATACTGAAGTAACAAACGAGCGAGCAACCTGATGGTAAGTGATACCTCCCGCCCATGGACGTCTGTTATCAACCCCAGATAACAACCTAGTCTTACCTGAGCTTGGCCACAGATGCGTTGCTACTCCTGTGGACTAAATTGGAACGCCTCGTATGTCTACTGTCTACCAAAGCGTTATTTTTTTTTCAGGTTGAAGTAGCAAACGAGCATGCGAGTTATATTTTTAAGCGTAAGTAAAACCAGGAGGCACAGTTAGTATATAAATAATCCAAACAGCTTTTTACGTGCAAAAGTTTAATCAATCTGTTTGAGCAAACCAGTATGTGGCTTTGAAAACTTCTAAGTAACATGAGGTAAGCTAAGATCCATCTAATGAGTTTCCTATGAAGTTTTTCGTCCGAATATCTTTTACGATAAATAACGCTTTAAATAAATAACGCAATAATAATGCAACCATTTATAACGCTTAAAGAATTAAGTGTTATAAATGGTTGCAGTATTCTGTCGAGAAAGATGCTGCTTTTTGCTATGCATGAAAGCAATTTTTAACGCATGGAAGCAAACAAACTTCGTACACTTCCACAGGATTTACAAACTGGAAAAATGCCACAGATTCAAAAACTGGTTTTTCAAAACATGAAAAATCAATTTCTCATATTCTAGCTATGTCGATGTGGCAGGAGAAATTACAAAGAATATCTACATCTAACAGTGTTAAAACGTTAATAAATCAAAATTAGAAAAATATAGGTATTACGTGAAGTCTATCATTGAAGTAATACAATTTCTAATCGTCAACGAATTAGCTTTGCGTGGAAATTATATTTGAGAAGAAGAAGAAGAAAAAGAAAAAGGATTGTATCAGAATTTATTTGAATACACATGTATGAGAGATCCAAATTTGAACGAGGTTCTCACTCATATACCACAAAACGCAACCTATCGTTCACCTGAAATTCAGAATCAAATAATTCAAGCAATGGTTCAGGCAGTACGAAGTTCCATTGTTAAAGATATTAATGAATCTGACGTGCAATGGTTTACTTAATGGAAGATGGGACGAGAGATAAAAATAACCGCGAAAATATTGCATTAGCAATACGTTACATCAAGGATGGTGTCGTCAATGAGTCGTTGCTGATGGTTAAGACAACTGAAAACCTTGATGCAGCCACTTTCACGGAATAAACGTTAAATACTCTTACAGAAAATAAAATTGACCCCTCTTATATGCTTAGTCAATGCTATTTGGCGCAAGTGTAATGAGTGGGAAAGTTTCAGGAGTTGCGACTAGAGTAGAAAACAAATTGGGCCGAAAAATTCCTTACACCCACTGCTATAACCATCGCTTGCACTTAATAGGGACTATCTCAGGAATGTATTTCATCCGTTTATATTTTGACCAATGCATCATGTTACATGAATTCTTTCATCATGGCAAGATATCTGCCTTATATGGTGGAAAAAAGATTAGCCGACTCCTCCAACAACGCTGGTCTGGACATTTGGCAGATACAAAAGTTGTATACTTTGAATTTTACTTATTTGATTTATTTAATTATTTAATTTACTTTGAAGATTTTGCAGACTTTGAAAGAAATTAAAAATGGCAGATTCAGTGGTGATGACGTCGCCAAGAGTATTGGTATTAAAAAAGTTATGCTTGATCTGGAATTCCGAATGGCCATGATTGTGGCCAAATAAGTCTTATCCACGCTGTAACCTCCAGATGCTGCTTTGCAAGCCCGAAGCGCAGAATTGAAAGACGCCATAACAATCATAAAATGTGTCGAAGATGAAATTATAAAATTAAGATCAAATCATATGTATTTATTTTATTTATTCATTTATCATAATTTGTTTAACAAAATCCACAGCAGTAACATGAAAAGTTACAAATGTATCATATAAACTTCACTTGACGCCATTTACGGATTTACATTTTATATTGAATACTCCTAAAAAGCTAAGTAAACACATAACTTAATATACTTAATATACTATACATATATTAACTTAGTATAATCAAACTTTGGAAGAAGCTAAGTCTTTAACAAACAACGACTGCGGCGAATCTGAAAATAGGACACAGACTTCGACGAGGCAAGTAAAAATACCAAATCGGATGAATGACTATTTGACATACGGCCCGTCCAATTCCTCCGCCAAACAAAATATAGAAGAGAACGACGAGCCATTTAAGTCTGAGTATTTCGAAACGTTGGACATACTAATTGGTGAATTACAAAGAAAGTTTTCAACGATGATCTAATCAAATCGATTGCAAGGCTCGATGAGTTTGACGTAGATAAAATGGTTCCACTAAAAAAATTGGGTAAGTTTGGAAAAAAATACTAATTAAATAATTATTATAATAAGTCATCTTTAACTTACAATTAACTAAAACAAACTATTTTTAGGTCTGAAAATTCCAACAACGGAAGAGGCTAGTGTGGTTAAAGCTTACTTGAGTCGTAAATAGGATAAAAAGGAAAATACATTGCAAATATTGTACAGGCAACGAGAGGCGTTAAAGATACATATGAACTTTTTGAATCTGTGGCGGCAATAGGATGTAGCACTGCAGTGTGCTATATTTTCAACTTTAACTGCAATTAATAGGCCTCAAGGGGCTTTTAAAAATAATTACTAATAATGGAAAAACAAGTAGGTATTTAAATAGTTAAAGATACCAAAATAGAAATTAATGATATAATAAGATGCTGCAGCGCAAACACAAACAAAGATAACAGAAAAAACAACCAATATTACTTTTAGAACCTTTTAGAACTATGAAGCGATGTGGAAATCTAAACAAACCCCAACTTTCACCCATTTTCAAGCGTTATTTGTATTGAATTCTCATCAAGGGTTGGTACTTCTAAGGTTTGACGAAGTTTCCGTCAAGTTTGTTATGTTAAATTAAACTCGGCTTTTCGCTGTGAGTAAGCGACGATTCTTACTTGAGTTTGTAAATTCGAGGGTATATTTTGTAAAGTATTTGTAAGGATTTTATTGAAGACGTAGTATAAGAAACCTCCATTTTAGGCGAAGTTTTGGTATAATTGTATTACGATGGGTACATAAGGTAAAATCAAACCTTTGTAATTTGATTTTTCGGTTTGGTGAGTAGAGTACTCATTCTTGTTTACATGATTTGATTTAAAATAATTATCTTTAAAAATACAGATTACAATAAAAAATATTTTGACGTTCGATAAGGTGACACCACCACCTATTTCTGCTTATAATAGCAGTGTAGAACGCACTGTGTTCTGGATTGAAGGGTGAGGTAAGGAAGACGTACTTATCTAAGGCGTTCCAAAGTATTCCCTTGGGGTAGCAACACGTTTACAATCGGCCCGGGTAGGGTTAATCTTATCTGGAGTTGCTTACAAGAGTCCATGGGCAGCAGTGGCCACTTATCTGGTAAACCACATGCTTATTTATTCCTTCTATATACACAAAAAAGTCATCACTAGACGCAAATTCCTCCATTTTACAGAAGGCAAACTGAGACAAACTAAGGTTTCAATCTCTTTGAAATCTTTCTACTCGCCAATTGTAAAGAAAAGCTCTTAGTTGGGTACACAGACACATGTACGTAGGTAAGATTTTATAATTCACCGAAAAAACATAGCTTGTATCATCAAGTGTTCAGTATAATATCTAGCTTTAGATACATTGATTTTTTATTTTTATTTTATTTTATTTATTTGGTTCACTAACAGTTGCCACATTATTGCTTTTGTATAAACACATGTACAGTTATAACAATTGCCAAATGTACAACTAATTATAAGTAAACACTACATGCTAATAAAATAATATTACATAAACAAAATAGGGGTTAATTTGGAATTAACTCTAGCAAGTTTAAAACATTAACAAACACGTTTCTTAGATAAACTGCCCAATTTAAGAGTAACAAGGAATTCTCAAGATTACCATAATTTACCAGTAACATTACCCGCCCAGAACATACATAAGAACGATTCAATTTAAATAAACATCCTTTGTCGACTAAAATTATTACTCGGAAAGTATTTAGTTGTATTTTGCATACGGGTTAAGAAACATCTAGCTACGGCGTAGCATCTTGACATCGTGTAGATAAGCTACGGAGCTACGAATACGCTACTTTCATCAATTTTACGACTGTTCGCATAAATTTCAGTTTAGATAGGCAGATATTGAGGTGGATATTTGACATTCAATTCTTAAGTATGTGTAGGATATGATATAATAATATTTTTAAAACATAAGTAATAACAAATAATTTAAACGTGACTCTACTTGTCGTTTGATGACTACAGCACCAGCTGGATATTATATTCATACCTTAATAACAGCGTGGTACTGGTTTGTAACAGTTTTAAGAACGCTGAATGGTAATTTGCTGGTATTAGGAGTTGCAACTCAGTTAAGTATGTTATCTGCTTTAACTCAGGCTCCGTTTTTATTTAGTTATAAATCTTGGTGAGCAACTATAAAGCTTTATTTTAGATACTTATTTAATACTTTTTTTTATAGTATAGAAGTAGGAAACGAGCATGCAGGTCATCTGATGGTAAGTGGCTACTGCCGCCCATGGACATCTGTAATCAACCCTAGGTAAGATCAAGTCTCACCTCAGGTTAGGTTAGTGTTATGCGCTGTTGTGTACTAGTTTCAAGGGTGTGATAAGGGAGTCATACTTTTTCGAGGCATTCCATCTTAGTCTTCAGGGGTAGCAACTCATCTGTGGCTAACCTTAGGTGAGACTAGGGCGGCAGTAGCCACTTACCATCGGGTGGGCTGTATGCTCGTTTGCTACTTCCATACTATAAAAAAAATCTTCCCTCTGTTTTATTTGAAGGAGCCAAATTTAAATTATATAGCATATGTCACTCCAACAGTAGAGTCGTATCCTACAACACGTAATATGTTCAAATCCATCAAACATGGCTGTAGAGCGTGCCAAAGACATAAATACACTTAAAAACATTCGCTTGTTATTACCCTCTTTTTGAGGCAATCGAGTAAGAATTTGCAGCTTGACAACACTCGTACAAAATACCGTTTCCAAAACACAAATATCCGCTGTAATTACTTAAACGCAAGTGATAGACTTGGTCCCCCGAGAGCTCCGTCTTCCCGTGCGATTCCCTTGGAGACTGCTGGAGGCAATTGAAATATTGCTAATCATTGTGATGATCTGCATTGTTGGATTTTATAATGTAGAAAATAAAGAAAATGTATCGTATTCTTTGTTGTAATACAAATCTTTGAAGACTTCAATTGAGTACTTATATTTTTCTATAATATTCTAGTATTAAACGAGCGTGCAGATCTAACGGTATATTAGGATCTGATTATTATATTAATTACTAAACTAACGGTCTTAGCTAGAACGCCTTTCAAATTAGTATACGGCCTCAGAAATTGTTGATCAAGTAGTGCTCAGAAATAGGACCGAAGGATTTCTACCATTTTTTATATATTATTTTAATAATGGCCAGTTTTCATGAAATAGCTGTTATATGGAAAATATTATTAAATAGCTAGAAACCCTTTTCTTTTTAGTTAATTAATTTAAATAATGTGTAACATTCACAAACTGTTCGAAGTGCTCCCTGATTATCCTCCCTGGGCGTCACTGAAAATCAGCGCCGTGGTCCACAGACCACTGCATAAGCTGAGAGTCTGTCCTTTCGCGGTATAATGCAGAACAGCTTCACGCAGAATATATGTTTAAATACAGACCTATTTACTTTTTAACTATGTTTTTTTTATTTTTATTTTAGTAAGTTTGTTTTGTTGTGTCTTATCAATTTATCCTTTTCATTATTATTACTAACAAAAAATACTTAATTGTTACTATATTTTTTTTATTTCTTTATTATTAGTGTAATGTGTGTTATATCTTAAATAAAAATGTTTTCTTTCTTTCTTTTCTTTTCAATAATAACGCTGTTGACACTTATGACTCCAAAGAATTTATGCTGTGTAGTGGGTGCTATGGACACATAAAGACAAATAAACAAACAAACCCAGAATCGATATCTAAATTCATCATTTACAAATTTGTATAGCCGGGGTTCGAACCCGTAAACCGCTACGTCACTGATCGTTACTAAGAAATATATTACATTATTATGACAGCTACTCTGATGTAACCTACTGCCTGTCTGATAATAATATTTTCCACATACCAAAATTATAAAACCTACGATTATTAATCATTAAACACACAGTACGTTAAGTTCGAAAGCTTTATCTTACACTCCATTTTTCACTGAAACAAAAGTGCTTCAGTTGAAGTGGGGCTCGAGAGCCAGCTTAATATATGTCGCTGACCTTTATAAATATACAGGAGGCAATGCTTTTAGCGGCAGACGAATGAACCGCTGCTCAATGGGATTAAAATGTATGAAACTGATTCCGATTGACGCACTTACACTAGGTAGTTTAACATATCCTCGTGTGGTTCATTTGAACGTTTGAACATACTCTTAAGTTGTCGTGATTCTTAAAGAAGGCAATGCATACAACCTTAGTTAGGAAGCCAATCTCATTTAGAGTTGATTGAAGTGGACTGAAATTTATTTTTAAATGGCAGATAAACTAAATCAAATATTATAATCTATAAACATCATTTTGTAAATTAAAAAAAAAACTAAATAGATTTTCGTAAAAAGTAGCAAAAACGCCGAAATAAAACCTGATTTTAAATAAGAATACCAATATTTCGCATACAAATTGATTTAACAGCTACAATGCCACAGACAAACACACTTCCTCCTACAAACTTATACACCTCGTTTGAGTGACGATTAAAAAGCTCGTGAAGAAGGGTACAAGTTTTTAGGTTTTATTATATTTGGCATATTATTTCTCCCACTAAAAACTTAAAACACAGCAGTTATTGTTAAATACTAAACAGACCTTACATTTTTACTTATTTCTATAAAGTTTCGTACATTTTTTAATTGGAATTTTAAGTCTAATTCCACGTACTTCTAAGCTTACATTCCTGACTAGCCTCATCGAGAAGCACTTAAGCCCCCGAACGAGGGACGAACGTAAGTCCCTCGATCGGTTCGACAAATATTTGAGCAAAGCCACATTGCCTATCGACGTTTAAAACTAACCGTCACCTTTCGTATATGTTGAACGAAGCAAAGTCTTTACATATAATTAATCAAGATCTCACTATCAAAAATGTATATTGATTTTCGTGTCAGCCTTCATCTCCTGCTTAGCATCATTAAAAATTAAACCTAATTTCAAAAATATTTTCTAAGTACATACTGGTTGTTGCTTGCACTTTTACCTTCATTAAAAAATAACATAATTAAATATTTTAACAACTTTTTATCAAGGAGACGGATTTTAAGGAGACAAAGACTAAATGTTAAATCGAAAATGAGCATGAACAATAATTTCATAATTATGCTATTATTCTTGAAATAATAGCATATCCATATCGTTGCTGATGTTATTTATAAATGCGATCGAAAGTATTATATTTTTTAATACATACTGATAAGTATATCTAAGCATTTATCGAATTTAACAGGTTTTATACGTTAATCCTAATGGATTTCTCTTGAATCATCACACCGTTCTGCGTGTTTTTCAAAAACGTACATACCCTAACTTTCATATTTTTCTGTCCGTGATCTATTGGCATTGTCTCCGGGCATACCCGTCGCGATAATTTGACCAATCAGAACATCCCTCGCGGAACTTCGTAGCAATGCAGAACTCGCAAACGACCAAGAAACTTGTTTTTTGGGAGAATATTAATTATTTTACACTGATTCTCGGACATCGTTCGATCTTACAGGAGTTTAATTAAGAGGACCATGGGATTTTTATAAACTTCATTTCAAAGTAATTTGTACAAAATAATTTTGATTTTTGGTCACTTAAATTGTACATATTTACATAATCACTTTGTATTATGTTTCAAGTGCCTAAAAGTGAAAATGTGTCTACAATATATGTAGATTCGGGACTAACTACAATGGGCATTTGTAGCATTATCTAATTGTAGAGTTTATCTCTAGAATCGTACTCACATAAATCACAAATAACTCACGTAAATGATCATGACATGACATTTATGAACCTAAAATTGAAAGACTCATAAAAGGAGCCAAACTTTCATACAATACACTCATACAATATACTGCCACAATATACTCACACAACATATTATCACGTAAATATGTGCAGCAGAAATGCTACTTAGAGATACGTAGAGATTTTGTATCTGTCATTATCATTTATATATGACGACCCACGTGGTGGAGCGGTCACCATACCGGTCACGCAGTGGATCCCGAGTTCGGCTCACCGGCCATCTGAATGATGAGTTTAGACTTTCTGTTCTGGGTCTGGGTGTTTGTGTATTCGTCTTTGTGTGTCCATGGCACCCACGACACAGGAGAAAATCCTACTGTGGAGCTATGAGTGTGAAAGCGTTTATGTTTATGTTTTATGTTTGTATATAAAACCATCTGTGCCCGGAACGTAAAAAAGTAACACCACTTTAAACTTTAATAATTTTGATCAAGTATGTGGGTTTTAATGAAATAAACAATAATGTTACTTCAAGATATGGACTATAAATATTATTATTATAATACTTAGAATAAATTAAACTTGGTTTGATAAAATTTCAGACAGACAAAAATTCTAACAGTTATAGAAATATGAAATTACTTCGATCTACCAAACTGTACATGTTTTGCATATACATGTGATATGCAAACGCGGAAAAACTACCGTTTCTATTATTGGTACAGATTATAAAATGTACAATATGACAGAATTGTGTATTATATAATACATACTATATTAATAATATCTATCATATAATTTCAAATTAAATTCATATGATATTTGTCCCAAATCTTTGATTTATCGACGGCGGACTTTGGCCTAATCTCCTTTCATTCGGAGAGCAGACCCGTACGCACCAAAGCGGAAAGTAACGGACGGCGACATTTGATCAAAATTCTAGTAACTTAATAGGAAAAATAAAATTACTAAAATTTTATCTATTTTATTTTTTGTAAATACACAACATAAAACCAAAATATTTCGATACTTATAAGAAATCTGCGCGCGTCACCTAAACGTTGCGTATCAAAGTCGCATACATCATTTTCCGGCACATTTCCTTATCGCACGCAATCAAATGTGTGAAGTCACTTTATGAGCGTAACACATTTATCAAGTCACCAAATATACGCCGAATTCAGGACATGCACATTTAGATTTCACAGATTTTTTAAGTTTATTTGTTAATTTTATTTTTGATATGTAACATCACTCTAAAATCTACTTCTTTTAACATTTCATGAGAAGCGATTAAGGAATTTAATCTCGAAAATAAGTAATGACTTCTTGCGAAATTATTTTTTTTACTCCTGCATAAGTGCAGCTAAAATTTTCTTAGGGAGAAGGGGCAACAGTAGCGATCGACGTGAAAAAAAGTTTTTTTTCTCACCCTAAACTAAGGTACAACAATAAAGGTCCCCGTTTGAAGAATTTGGCCATTCCCGCCTATAATCAGCAGTCACAGCTAAACACGGTAACCAAGGCAAAAACAAAACAATCTTAAATGAACTCCAAAAATAGGGTCCTCTAATCTGCGTGTAACAATAACCATAAATCCATGCGGAACGTATAACACGATTTAAATCCGTTATTAATCAGAGATTCGCTATCAATGCGAATAAATCGAGACTCGAGACGTATAAACTAATTAGCGCGCGATGCGATCTTATTTGATTATTCGGCGACAGATGGCGCTGATTCTATCAAACATGGCGCCGTTTGCCGCGCAAACTTGGAACCTCGTAGAGTAATTCGATTTTAACCGGTTTGGAGATTTATTGTAAGGGATGAATGCTTTGATTCAGTTTACTTGCCATTTGTTAGTAATGAATACGTTGGCATAAGGCAATTCATTGTTTACAAATTATTCTGTTATTACCATTTGAGTAAAAGTGAAGGGAGTTCCCAAAATCTTTAAGAACGTTACATAAAACTTTGGTAAAATAATACATAAAGATTGCCTTATGTTAATTACGTTTTTGACAACTTAAATTCTATCGACCCTATGGTGAAAAGTTGACATTCGGATTGTTTTTAAATACAGAAATACAGATGCAATAAATAAATAAAGAAAATGTTCAGTTTATCATCCATCCACAGCAAATAGATGTATTGCTAACACTTAGGCCTAAGTTGGTCAGATCTTTTTTATCCTTTTATTCCAACATTGATGCCAACGAAGTCCCAACAAATTTCTAAACGGACTTTGATCATCAGGTGTGGGCTACGCGATATGTATGATCGACATCTACATGGGCATGTACTACAACACCATCATCGGCTGGGCGGTGTACTACTTGGTGGCGTCGCTGGCGTCCATCAACTCCGTGTTACCGTGGACCAGCTGTGACAACACCTGGAATACCCCGCTCTGCAACCCCGTCACCAGCCCGCAGATCAACCCCAACTCGAGCACGCCAGCAAAGGAATTCTTTGAGTAACAATTTTTGTGGCATTAATATGAACTATCGAGACTCCGGGGTTCGAATACCAGGCAGCTGAAATACGCACTGATTTTTCTAAAATCATGTGCGTATTAGAAATTAATTATCACTGCTTTGTGGTGAAGGAAAACATCGTGAGGAAACCTACACACCTGAGAGTTTTCAAAAATGTGTGAAGTCGACCAATTTGCTCTTGGCCAGCAAGGTGAACTACGGCCTAGAACTCTCTCATTCTGAAAGTAGACCCGTGTCCAGCAGTGGCACAGTAATAGGTAGACGATCAAAATAAACTGAACCATTTTGTTGTACTTGTAATATAGTTAAGCTCTAGTTAGTTCTTGCTAAGAAGTAGTTTCTTAAAAATGAGAAAAAAGGACATGGTAATGAACATCTAATTTTGTAACAAAAATTTGAGCAACGAGTATAGCTAGTGCTTGCAAACAAGATTTAAAAAAATGCTTATAAGAAAAAAAGATTTATATTTGATTGTTTTTTATTAAAGGTAACTTAAATAGTAAAATGTTCTTAGAAACAACTCGGAGTACATTATGTTCCATTTTCATATTATGTTTCATATTTACTTAAATTTATTCAAACAGATTCATTTTATTCATTCATTTTATTTACACATTTACATTATTAACTATTTTTAAATAACATGCTTCTACTAGACAATTAACTTCAAATAAAAGAAGCTTGACCTACAAAGGCAAATTTATAACATTAGATAAATAGAAAATAAGTAAAACATTAATTTAGAAAGCATATGAGTTGATGAATCTAATGTCAGTCCATTGTTAAAACAGGCGCAATGTCCTTGAGCAGCAACGGTCCAATGGTTTGGATGATATGGGGCCGATCAAACCATCGTTGGCCTTATGTGTTTTCGGTGTGTTCGTTCTCGTCTACTTCTCGCTTTGGAAAGGCGTTCGCAGTGCTGGTAAGGTAAGTTGGTCAAAGAACATGGCCACTTTGGGCCTAGTTGTCTATGGAAGTGTAAATTAACAATGGTCTGATGACAATAATTAATCAAAAATATTTTCATAATTTACTGTTGTCTGTTACAGTTTATTTACTTATAATGTTAGTTATTTGGCAAGAGGAGATCTCCCGCCAGGCTAGGTGATCATTCCTGGGGAGCGGCCGTGTTCGATAGTATCTGTTCGGAACATGTATATATGCAGGTTGTTCAGAAAACTCCGATAGCGTGATTCAGAATACGGTGGCGCCATCTGTTGATGAGTACCCGCTACTCCACACCACATATCATATTAACTATCATTTACAACTTTGATAATACATACATACAAGAAAAAAAATTAAGACTAATCATGTATCATTCCCTGTATATGTATACATCTTTGTGTTTTATATACGTTTGACGACCCGCGTGGCGGAGCGGTCACAATACCAGTCTGACGCGCAGTGGGTCCCGGGTTCGATCCCCGGCCAGACAGATATCTGAATGATGAGTTTAGGTTTCTGTTCTG
>DWTU01001161.1:0-13989 GCA_018251515.1 Cecropterus confusis | reverse complement strand
GAGACACACTTATCAGAGGTGTTCCAACTCATTCCTCAGGGGAAGCAACGCATCTCTGGCTAACCTCAGTTAAGACTCTTATTTTATCTGGGGTTGATTACAGATGTCCATGGGCGGCAGTGGCCACTTACCATCAGGTGAACTGCATGCTCATTTATTACTTCCATATAATAAACAAAATACACTTATATCTACAAATATAAGAAGTCTTAGGCTTAGGGGAATTCAATTATAGTTCAACAAAAGATGTTATTAAAATAATATACAAACCTTAGACGTCTACTTGAACGATTTTCAATAACCTTTACTATATTATTAAAGTTAGATATAATGAAAAGCTATTGAATTACAGACGATTTGAGTAACTTTATTAGGATTTTATACTAACAAAATTTGATGAAATTTATTTGGATATTAATATATTGCTATTTATTCAAATTATGTTATAAATCCTTGGAATAAAAAAAACATGGAATCACAAAAAACCGATGCTACTACGTTCTATGTATGTCGGCCCTGAAGTCTGTTTACTTCATAATTCTCGTTTTTCGGCTCTCGTCACGAATATTGAACAGATCAATTTCTATCCAGAGTAAAAGCAATACGGGTATTTACGCGAAATATGTTTTTCTTTAACGGTGTACACGCATAATCTCAAGCCAAGTATCGTCCTACACTTTCGCCGTAAAATAAAGATTTTTATTTTGGGAAGTGGGTTTAAACATAGTACAGCCGAGAGAGTCAAGTCCACCAGTCTAACAAGCTTTGACTATTAAAGTTATGAAGTTATTGGTGATAAATACCTTAGCGGTTTTCAAACTATACATTTTGACTATTTGGGATAAACGAAAATATATTTATTGACTTTCCATACCAACTCCAACCGTACACTCTTCGACGTGGTTTCAATGATCTTGTTATAATTACCTGAAACAATAATAATAATCAACTATTAATATAGCTAATAGTGTAGCGTATTGCCTGCAAAACAAACCTCTTGTTTAGTAAAATGTAAGGCAAGACACTGAAGCTAGCTTATATTGCCCATGTGAAAAAAGGATGGTTAAAAAAAAGTAAGATATAATATTATACAAAGAAAAAAGATAAACGCTGAGTTTCTTGCCGCATCCTTCCATTTGAAGTCGTATATCGATCCGGTTGTAGTGTAAGAACAATATTGTAACTGACAATTCCTAAGCGGCCCCGTAGGCATACAAAACAAAGTCTTCATTTCATTTCAATACAGTAATGTTCATTAGGTTTTGTTTGAAAACAAAATTTAATTATCCCATTACATTAGGCGGACAGTCATTTGTGTCATGCTTAATATTATTCGTATAATATTTGTTTGAGAACAAACAGCTCTATCCGACTCTGTAGAATTATAAATGAGAGACAATGGTATCAAGATAATTGTAGCTTACAAAGATATTGACCGGCACTTGATGTTGTATTATTACTTGATATTTCTTAATGCACTAATTAATGATCTATTATTAATTAGCTATACCCCGCGGATTCACCCGCGTCAAAAGTCTAACAACTTCAAATTGTAACAGATTTTGATAAAAGAAATGGATTTTAATGAACTCAAGATACAACGTCAATGGACTACAACGTAATTTCAAAACTATAATTTAATATTTTTGTTGCAAATTTATAGTACAATTATATATTTATTTATTATTATTTTGAAAATATATAGTGCAAATATATATACAATGTATGGACACGCGAACCTCGCATTTTTATTATGCGTGAATAATAAGGATAAGTCCAATATCATAACACAAAGAATTATACAACCTTTACTGTAATTTTAAGACATTGTATTCCTTTATGTTTATTACTTTTATTTTATGTAACTAGTTTAAGAAATAACGGAGTTGTCATGTACATTGTACCAAAAACTTCAAAATAAATAAGATTGGAAAAAAAACCTTTACTTAAAAAGATCATTTGAAATATTTCAATTTAACAACTAAACACTAGAAAGCCGTTATGTACATATATACTTCTTTGGGCTGGCTACTTGCCCCCATATAGTTCTGCTTATAGAATTACAAACAAACATAATCAAACGTCCACTAATGATATGAATCAGCCCACGCATCGTATCCCTCCTAAATGGCCAATGTCTAAATTTACCAGGGCTGTCGATCGTGCGTAAATCACGAGACTATTATTAGCATCCGGGCGACCGCTCATCAGAAGTAGAGCTTACTTCTGATTCTCAACCTCTTGGAGCGGTGATCATATCCAGTATAACATGCAAAGGATCCCAAATTTCACACACCAGATTTAGACAGGCAGCAATATAAATTATGAGTTTAGATTTTTGTTCCATTTGAAGGTACTTTTGCGCCTCTTTCCTTTTCACTAGTTCATCACTTTGATTATGTTCTATCTCCTAATTTATTTGAATCCTTCAAAAAATCAAACGAATTAAGTAATTTTAACGAACTAGTCTATCTATTGCAGTAAAACTTGTAATTAAATTGCGATTTCTGATTTCATCATACTAAATTATCTTGTACCAATATATACCGTAATGTTGATGTATCTTTTCCATAATAAATACATTGTTTTACAATATATAGGAATATTGTATATGTGTCACAATCACGTGGGACTATCATTCGTAATGTCTAAAGTTGTGACAGCTAACATCATACTGGTTCCTCGATATTCCAAAAGGTGGCATTAGTTGTTGTAACAAATTCATTTTCATTGTAACAAATCGTACTAATGTTATAAATACGAAGTTGAAGTTGAAAAGTGAGGATGTATGGGTGTTTGTAACTCTTTCATGCAAATCTACTGGTCCTGGTCCTGGACCCAGATTAACATATAAAATATTCATTACCGTTGTAGACTTCACCGAATCTAGATAACTTTAGAAGAATCTAAGACCGAAGTCTGAGTACTAACTGAGTTTGTATATTTGAGTTTGGGAAATATATGTAATTGTTACTTAACCCACTTATCATTAGTTATATGTTAAACCAATTTAAAAGTACTAAAACAGTAAAGCTTAGCAAAACAGGGTTAATCAAATAATTAAATTAGCACCAGGAAGTGACAACCCTCTCGCAGGCGCCGTGTCGGCGTCAACTGCAGTGTACGTACAAGTAACGTATCAATGTGTGCGTATGGTAATCACTTTACTAAGCAAACGCGTGCATAGTACTGGGGAGAATTTGTATTTGTTATTGTTATAAATATTTGCTTTTCAACTTTGTAAGAGCTTCTGGAAACTGGTTTGAAGGCAGTGTTAAGGCGGAATCATATTAAGAGTTTTAACTTGATATTTGGATAACATTGCGTTGGTTTCAAAGATTCAACACTTTGCGAGGACCAATTTTTGTATGGCTGAGACCAGACTCAACAAGAATTTGTATGGAGTATTAACGTGAGCGTATTAAATAACGGAGGATGAGGATTTAAGGGGGTTCGGACATAGGCAAAAAGAGATAAAGATCTTCAAACGGGATTTTATTTACTTCGTAACCTCTCTGGACATAATGTGAGAAAAAATTAAGACGCTACCCGACCTCCTTTTTATCATTTAACGCCGCTGTTAGGCTCGCCCCTTAATAAATGGACAGCTATGCCCAATAATCTTAGGAATAATTATCTCAAAGATTTGAGATTTAAGATAGAAAAATATTTAAGAAGTAAATTCAACAGATATGCAACAGCACCGTTTTGTTAAGTATTTTATGTACTCTTAGGGGTAGATCACATGCAGTGGTTATAATTGTCTAACTTAGGGTTGAAATTGAACGTATGTAACCCACATAAAGCCAGCATGACTCACATTACGAACCCCTAACGCACACTTTAAACGTAGCTAACTAAAGATTTAATGAATGTTAATTAAAGCAATTGATTCATTGCCCTTGGAAGTAATGTGTCACTAATAATAAGTTAAATATTTTTTGAGATCATTATCATACGCTCGTATATTAAAGGGTATTTTAATTAAATAATAAGTATTCATTAATTTATGCCTTGAAATCACATTAAATTTATTTAACAAAAAAATACTTTTGCCCAATTTGTAATAAATTACAAAGACGCCTATCATTAAAACATACAATAAAAATAAAACGCTTATCTGTACGTCGCATAATTTTCCAAAAAAATCTGAGTAGAATAACTAATAATAGAGATTTGTATGGGTATTTTTTTTTTTGGAAAAACTACTGAATTTAATTTAAAAGAAATCTTAATACGATAACCTTTATTTCATTAAAATATCTCATGTATCAAAAGTACGTACTCTATCAAAAGTTGTTACATTTTAAATTGATATTATATTTCTTAAACGCGAGTGTAACCGCAGGGAACATTTGATACTATACAAGTTTAACCACTATTCTAAATGCCACATTTGCATGGATACATCGAGTTCGATAGATCATCATGTATCCAATACTGCCCCCACAGGTGGGCATGCGTGGAGACCGGTTCTGAGAGGAGTTTCCAAATAAAAATTTATTCTATAATCCATCGGGGCTAGCTAGCTAAGTATTGATTTTAACTCGAATATACTTTAGAAAACGACCACGACAAACTGTCGTCCCTATATTTCTGTTTTGGAAGTGAATATCTTTAAAATTGCTGTGATTTGAAACTCGATGAAACGAAAATGCGTTACGAAAGCAGTTCTTGGCGCTACAACTAGGTGGAACTGTCTGAATTACGCTAATAATTTTATTTCTTAGCATGTAAAAGAAATGATATTGATATATACGAAACAAGATGTCTGAATATGGGCTGCAGTGTTTACATAATCAGTTTTTTGAAAAAGTATGTCTTTGTACCCTTCTGCTGAGATATAATTTATTATGTATTATTATTAAGATTTACTTCTGCCGCGTGTGAATTGTACACACGCATTTTTATATCACGTTGGTTTGTATTAATTAATTAATTTGTAATTACACAATGAAAATATATTGCGCTCGTTCTTAAACCAATATTGCAGATAAATTGCCGCAGACAGACAATAATGTTTATTTATGGATTATGAACAGATCGCAGCTTCGTTAGATCCTGAATGCGCTTGCAATCCCGACGAAACCACTCGGCAATGTACACCTAGGGCCGAAATATTGCAGCCGGTAATATCTTATTATTAAATAAAATAATATATATTTTATTATAGGTAACGCGATAAACTCTTATGGTAAAATATGTAATAAATATAGCATAAGGTAATGCTATATTTATTACTATGTAACTTCACTAGTATGCATTATTTACATTTCTTGAAAACTAACTTTAAGAATGAAAATTTTGTGCGATGAGATTCACTGACACCATACATTTGTATTTTTCAGGAAGGCATAGACAGTATAAAATTAACTTAGAAAAATAAGTTATTTAAGTGCATATAAAGCATAAAATCGAAAATATGATACATAATAACTTAATCTTAACCTTTAAAGCCTTAGTTATGAACATATTGACATCTACTTCCCCAAGAATAGAAAATCGCAACTGACGACAAAACGAGAACACGATTGTTTACAAATAAGTAAGAGTCGCATAGTAATTTCGACTATAGCTGTAATCACAATCACGTAACTGCATGTCACGTCCGCAAACAATCCGCGAAAGCCCACGATGACACACATTGCAGCACGATATGATAGCGGGTTTGCACCGCGTATCATTACGGCACCACTCATTACATCGGAATGTCCTTCTACGGATTACTTATTGTTCGCAGAAATACATCTATGCAAAACTTCCCACACGAAACTTCAACTGTACACGGTTATTTCGTATCTATTGTAGCTTTGTAGGTTTTCATATTAACAACATTCCCATCTACAGTTAAACTGCCAAAAGCATTTTTTTGTCATTTACTGTTATTAAACACGCATATGAACTCAAATAATGGAAATTATTTTATAATCACAGATAGTGTATATTTATATTCGCTTTAATCAACAATAATAAGACAATAACATGAATAACGACCTTGGAAAGATTAAAGATCTCAATTCTGTATGAAATATTGCTTAGCTCAATAGGTATTTAGGCGAGATACAATCGTTACGTAGGCGATTGTTGAACAATAAAGATATATAAATCTACTTTTAAGGAGAACTATTGCCAAATAAATGTTTATTCCACATGGTACACCGATACGCTTATATAAACATGATACCACCAACATGGTGCTCATCTTATAAAGACTACAATTGTAATGAGTTGCCTGCTCACGTTCATATGAGGAGACCATCGTCCTCTACGGGACAAGCAAAGCATCTGTGATTGACTTTAGATATAACTTACAGAAGTACACTTGCCATCAGTGGAACTGCATTCTCGTTTGCTACTTCAAACTTATAAACTCATTTGAACTGCTAAGTTTTTAAAATATCGGATATGATACTTATTTCGTCCCCAAGTGTACTTACCATCCGCACATCCAACCGACCGTAGTATCGTTCATCTATATACATATAGTCTGTTCGTAGCGCGCTAGCCTCGCCACCCGGCGTCGCTCGCGATCGATACGTCGCGACGGCAAACGTTCTACGTTGTTGACGCCATGTTTTAATTTAAAAAATGGACAGGAAGTGGCTCTATTGTTTCCGTTTCGTAGCAATAACATTTTCGTTCCCGTGAAATAGTCACACTGGAGCGAAAACGGTGTTTAATGGAATGGGATACAGAATATTTCACTGAATTAAATGTCGAGATGACAAACTAACGAGTATAACAATATAGCGAGTTGTGATATATTTTAAAATTTTGTTTAATATTTGAACTTCACTTTGATTTCTGTTTGTTACGTTATCGCGGTTATTTTAACAACAAAATAACCGCGATAACGGCAAACATACAAAAGTTATATTGAAATCAATATTAATACTTAAATCCTGCATTACACTCGTCTTACATAGACTTCTGTAGCTGGAAATTGACGATGAATACATGACCGTTAGGATTAAGTTAGGACACTTCACATAAGTTCATCTGCTTTGGCACACTCGCACACATTTGCAGACTTCTGAAATACAAATAGAACTATAAATCACATCTCACTTTACTCTCGTTTTAAATTTAACGACGCTGGTGAGATTCGCATCTAATAATATCACAGCGGAACAAAGACATTTGCTGCTACGTGAGTGCATGCACATGCAACATGCATTATGCATGTTCGGTCCGAGAGCCGAGATATATCATGAGTGAGTTTCAGTTAGTGTTTCCGAATTAAATTGCATGCAAATTTTAGTTTTTAATTACCGCTAAGTTCCTTGAAGATTCATCAGACGACATTTAATTCTAAACATTGCTCTAAACTTACGTTGATGACCGATTCTTTGCAAACTCGCATTTTTAATTAGACTGTGTCCCTTTTCTGTTTACATTTATTTTTATAAGATTAAAGTAGCATGTAGACCACCTGATGATAAGCGGTCACTGCCATATGTGTAATCAACCTTATATAAAACAGGGATTCTATCTGAAGTCAAAATTTGAGATGGTCGCCTTATATAAAAGTCAGCCGGCAACCATACGTAAATAGACTATGATTGGATAAATAAATATACTATTCCTGAGACGTTTCAACAGCGAAACTCGAAAGAACGAAATAACTGAGACCAACTACAATGATATAAGATCACTTTTCCTGAAACCACGTTATTTTCTCATTCTGTCGTCTCAAAAGAATATATTGTCGAGTAAATAAAACCATAACCTAACTGTACGTCGGACAGACGCTCTCAACGCAAATGCATACGTAACTACATGCATAATGTAGTAGAAATTGAAAACGCTAATCAACTCCACAGCGTCGTGGTGAGTGCATTTTGAATTTTTATTGCTTTTGAAAAAAATGTAGCGAAAGTAAAAAAAATTAACAGTGGTGTTGTTGAGTGGTAGCGAAAACCTATACTGATCGGGAAGGGGTACTTCCCGATCAGCCGGGGGGTTTAAAGAGATGGATTTAGTAGGAATGGAATCGGTTAAAATCGGTCACAAGATATAAACGCTATAGCGTTTGCAGCAGTAGTATTGCAGCGAAATAAGACCGTTCAATAATCTACATATCAATACGTGAAGTGAAAAATTCCGATCCCAAACAATGCGCGGCGGAAAAGTGTGTGATTCGGCACAGTTGAAGAACAAAAGGAGTGCAGAAATATAATATTTACGTATAGTAAGTGTTACAAATATATTAAATTAAAGAAAATAATATATTCCCTGTTTACTTTACTGGCAATATGAAACAAATTGTGAAGAAAGTCTTTGTCGAAAAACGCGTTATCACTTTTTAATGCAGCTTAGTCAATTTCCATTACGTCAAAGTCAATGACAAAGAAATTTATTATGGACAAAAGGTTACACAGATGACAATAAATTCAGTATTATGGCGCTTATGTCCTGCCTTTCATAGGCGTGCAATATAATAATGATGTCAAGAAGAAAATATAACATTAATTATTGATAAACGTATTATTTTTATTTTTATTTTTATTTTTTTTGTATTGATCGGAGTAGCAAACGAGCATGCAGTCCACCTGATGGTAAGTGGTAAATGCCGCCCATGGACATCTATAAGCAACTTCATATAGAAGAGGGGTCTTATCTGAAGTCGATCACAGATGCGTTGCTACTCCCGAGGACTGAAATGATCACCTCATATATAAGTGACTTGTCAACCACGCCCTTCCAACTAAACGCAAGAACTGCTTCACGCTAGAAATAGGTGTGGCGGTGTTACTTCCCCGATCGAACTACACTGGTTCCACCACCTTTAAAAAAATCTTATGTTTCCAAAAGAATTAAACTCTGCATTTGGGACGCCTATTAATTTGCAGGATACCGTTTTCATATGTGTAGGTAATATGAAAATTAGACAAAATAGATTGTCAAGTTTCTACACGAAAGTGCCACTAAAACTGTCGAATTTTAAAGAATACGAATAGGATATTTCGCTGCAGACATAACAATTGAGATAGATATAATGGTGAAACGAATTCATGATCGTCGGATAAGTTGCGAGCGTTTCACTGGAAATACGCACCGGTGATAAATTATATTACAAACTATTCTGTTTGAGACCAAGATTCCATGAAAGCTTTCGGACCACTCACATTTGACTGAAAGCATTACGCTGATAGAGTGGCATAAATATTATCTTTGTGATGGAATAATACAAATATTGTTCTCAGAAATAAACCAACCAAAATATTATTCTCAGATATCAAGCAACCAATAAATAAATAAATTTGATGATCATAATCACCATGATGGTTAAAGAATACTTGCCGATAAGAACAAAAGTGTGTACGCAATTCACGTGCGGCAAAAGTGAATCTTAAAATATTTGTGAGCATAAGGGTATTGAGACTTATGCTTTTCGAAAATCGATGAAGATTTCACTGCAGCCCATATTCGTACATCTTATTTCGCATATATACCAAACTTTCCACAAGTTAGAGTGATTCCGAAAGGGGTATCAAGTTACAGCGCCGGAAACCATTTCCGCACCGCATTTTCGTTTTATTGAGTTTTTAATTCAAAATAATTCTAAAGAAGTTTCACTTCAAAAATAAGGTATAAGAAAAGTATTATTATCATCTTTTTATGTCCCAGAATTTTATGAAACTTACATTTGCTGCGACAATACACTGCATTGTTGCGACAAATTCACGTTATTATGGGACAGGAAGGAAAGATCATTTAAATATTAACGTTAGCTTAGTTATTATTCATGCATCTATACTTACCACAAAATCATTGCACGATTGCTCATAATCATAATTTTAGTAGAGCTAATTTTAATCTATAAATTAAGTTAATTTTTTTTAAACAAATATTTCTACGGTCGAAGTCAGTGCGTCATGTTTCATTCGCCCTGGTGCGATGTGATCGACGATACAGGTGATGAAGTAGCGATATAAGCCCGCGTTGACATCGGCGCCGGCTGGGACGTGCCGGTCAAACAACTAGTGCCAGTACATATACTAGTACCAGTTAATGTAGTAAAGGTATAAAATTATAATATTATACCCCATTATTATTATTAGTCTCATCAATTATATTTTCATCTCAGCCATTCCAAACATTGTCTAATAGAGATCGCTCAACTATACCTATACTAATGCGTGTGTTTGTTACTCAATTACATAAGATCCACTGGTCCGATTAACGTGATATTTTGCATGGACGTTGCTCATTTACCTGGTCAACTCATATGCTACTTTGGATTTCCATATTTTGCATTTTTTAAAGATAGCGACTATTTTTACGTCCCGTAGCGGAGAGCTCGTGTACTTCAGCTATTTAGTTAAAAGACCGCATTTTGAGCAAATGAAACTGCAATGTTGTTTCCATCGACTTCAATACTAATGACATCTTGTAATCTCTTAAATAGAATAGAAGATTTTAATAAATAATTGCTATTTACCACACACACGCACACACTGTCAACTTGCTTCATGCGGTTAACAACCCTGGCAGAGGAATCCCCTGTTAAAGTATACTGGTTCTACGACCTCTTAACGATCATTATTAAAGAAATATTAACACAACTTGCCGAGAACATAAAAACATGAAACTGTGGTTGATGTTTTGACAGCTCCCGTCATCAGCATCTCACAGTTCCGTCTCACACAATGCTATGCCACCATAAAATATTACATCAATTATCGTATATTCAATTATTCAACCGCAATAAAGTATTCTTTGAATTATATCGTTATACAATGCCGTATAATTATATGGTCATGCATATTACGTTTGCACATACGCTAGAAAAGAATATGAAAGTGTACATTATTCAGCGAAGCTATATGTCACAACTATTCAACAATATAAAGTTGATTTCAATTTCTGTAGAAAAGTAACAATAAGATATAAAATAAAAAACGCGCCAATTTACATAATTTAAAGCAGTCATCATTACTGTAACATCCATTTAATAAGTGGTAAACTTAAAACTTTGCAACACACCAAAATGTAATACGAACACCTTAATTGCTTGTATGTAAAATAATTTCCCAGAAAATTCAATAATACCGTCATTAGTTAGTTTCTTATAATACAATGTGGGTGTATGCTCGACTCGCGGCATCCTCAAGAAAATAACGACTTTTCTCAGAATAACCAGGGCCATTAATGTTTGAATTATTATTATAATAACTTGTTGGCGTCCGCTAATTAGCGATATCGAGATGTGAGCTATATAAAATGCGAATCGAACGCCGATAGTGCCTCTCTTAATCATTTCCACGAACTGCAAGATCGCTGCAAGGACGTTGCTTCACACGACACGATTAAGATTAAATATTTGCACATAACCGCTAATAAAGACATTTCTAAATGTCATTGAATTTTAAGTAACATTGCGAAAAAGATATTAAATCAAGCAGGAATTTGAATTATGAGGTCATTCGGTATGCAAATTTTTCGGCACCAAAGATCGTCGTGTCAATAAATCTTTAAAATAATTCTATCATATCCTAACCACAACTAGATCAAAAACGGTAACTGTGTCAAAACCAACAAATTATATGGTAAACTAGAAGTATTGGTTTAATTAAATTAAATCGGTTATTCGTTCAATCTCAAGCAGCACACCACATGAATTTGTCGCAAATGCAGTCAGGGGTACACACAATACAGCTAGTTGTACAAAATGCATAAGTCACATTTATATCTCTGAATACAGAAACACCAGCATACCAATGAATAGTAAACAATGATTCTATAAAAGTCACATCAACAAGGAAATATCTAAATATTTTAATGTAAGCTGATTTACTGAGATTTAACAGGGAGACAGAATATATAGTCCCCCTGTTAAAGTTGATACAGATTATCAGAAGAATGGTTTATTAGCGTTACTGGGAACAATCTATATAATCTCCGAATGAATAAAGCTATCTAAAAAATAATCGCTTTTCCGAGAGCTAATGAAACATAATCCGATTGACATCCGATAATAATGTAGTAATTGCTACCGGATGTAAGTCTGAAATAATATCTCTTTTCAAAGTAAATTCGACTACAGGATCATAAAAATTGGCCTGGATATCATTGCTATCTGTACGTTTTTCCGATGGAAACGAAGAGGTTTTAATGTACATATTGTCATAACATGCCCTAAGGTGAGAGGAGAAGGGACCTAATACGAAATTTGAATGTGTGTTCAAATCTTGGTATTTGCATTTTTTGGGACTAAAAAATTGTGTTCGAATTTTGGCGAGTTTTTAAATTTACTTAATATTAATAATAGTAAAAAGCAATATTAATGTTCGTCCTTTTCTACGGCTACGGCGTAGTCTATCGCTATAAGAATAGTTTCAAGTACTTAACTCAATTTGACAAAATTTTGAGTTCTAATTTTGAGTTTTCAATGTGCGCTGAAACATACATTTTAAAATAACGGTAAGTATAAAATTATACATTAAAATACGTTACAATGTCTTTCATTTATTTATATCATTGTTTTCAGTTTGTCATTATACTTTTATATCACACACTTTCTACACTCATTTTATGTATATGTAAGTTCTTTATACATTAAACCAGATGAGTTTCGTAAATATTGACCTTATTTTATTGGCTTAACAAATGATTGATAATTTACTCCTGAAAAATGCAAATTGTTGTGTACAAATATGTCTCTTTCCATGACAAGAAGTCTATGGTAAGCGCTAATTTGTTAATTTTATTGACATAAGGGACTGCTTGATTTAAAGAATAAATAACATTTTTGGTGCCAAAAATAATCTGGTACACAAATAGGATTGAGACTTGCGAACTTTAGAGGAAAATTAATGAAAATTAAAACATGAAATTTTTAGCAAGTGCTGTTGACACTTATTTAGGAGCTCGTGACTTTTTCGCTAGTATCCTTTCTCACATTTAGCTATATATATCGCTTTTTTTTTAATTGTCGACTATCACTAAAATTGATTTATTTCCATAGATTCCTAACATTTGGTGGGTTCATTATCATATGGTTGTTATCATATCATACTTTGGCATATCATCATAGTCGTATCATCGGTTATAATAAAACTAAACTGAGTTACTTTTAGATTTTTTTGATATTGGTATCTTCCGGCTTTGACTAGTTGGAAAGTAGCTCTTGCTTAAACATGGGCCTCTGTAGCCACTAACCACCAGTGCGAGCCACTGCATTTGGTAAAAAGGGCAACCTTGACTGTGACGAACGTTCTGGAAAGTTATGCTAGAATGTCGTTTGACCCAGTTGGCGTGGTCGCAACAGCGTCGGCTTGCCGAACAACCGGTTCTGCGTTTGAATCCCGAGCGATACCACCGCTGGGTGGATGCTTTCGAGACAACTTGCCATGTCGTCTCTACTCTCGAAAATATTTCAAGCTAATTTTTCGCAACACGAGTAAACACCAGGTTATGGAAGAAATGAATGTAGCACATATCCGTGTCGATTTGATGAACGGCAATGAGTCATGACGTCAATGCCTGTTGTTACAGTGGATTGCCGTTTTCAACTTATTACTATAAACCATAATATATTTTCTTACATTTCTGAACAATATTTAACTTTATCGCGACATGAAGATGTACATTACAAGTTAGATTTTGGTAAAATAAAGCTCCAATTATGAAGCCAATTATTATTTCTGCCTAGTAATAGCAGTGTAATGCGCTGTTGTGTTCTGGTCTGAAGGGTGTGGTAAGGAGGACATACTTTTCGGAGGCATTTCATCTCAGTCCTCAGGGGTAGCAACGCATCTGTGGCTAACCTTATATGAGACTTTGATCTTACCTAGGGTGAATTGCAGATGTCCATGGGCGGCTGTAGCCACTTATCATCAGAGCTGCATGCTCGTTTGCTACTTCCATATTATAAATACCATATTATAAAAAAACCCAATGAATAAATCTTCAGGCAATCGCAACATTTAACTATATCTGGCCGCAGGAGAGATAAGAAGATTACAGCAAGTATGGCAAGACTTG
>DWTU01001160.1:0-13990 GCA_018251515.1 Cecropterus confusis | reverse complement strand
CCTCCAGACCTCTAAATCCGGCCTAGACTCCAGACATGCACGTGGAGTTCGTCTTGAATAGTATCACTCTTTCGGAGGATGTCGTAGTAGGCGACTGAGGGACAAAATTCAGGGGATATGGATGAGGAGAGACTCAGTAGTTCATAGTAGGTATGCTTACAACCTTCAACATTAGGCGTAAATTAAATATATCAAATCTATAATTAATAAGCTATATTTAAAAAGCTTTTGCCCCTTTTTTAGCCCCTTAGGAATTAAATTATAGAATATTTTTTTAATTTTTGTCCAAAATGTCATCGTTCATTTTTTAATCTTATGATAATTAAAAAAAAAAACCTTTGTACACTTATAGTCCCACACCAGGACTTTCTCCTGTGTCGTGGGTACAATGGACACACAAAGACAAATACGTAAACACTCAGACCCAGAACAAAATCTAAACTCGTCTTCATCTTCAGATGTCTGTCTAGCCGGGGATCAAACCCGGAATCCACTGCGTCAGACCGGTACGGGGACCGTTTGGCTACGCGGGCCCTCAGCTAGTATAATCTTGTAGATAAGTGTGTTTGAGGTAGAAAGCTACACCTAATACTAATCAATGTATACAAGAATTGTTAGTTAGTTAGTTTGTTATTTAGCACAGTGTAAAGACGGCCTGGTAGATAAAAGACAATAGCTTGTTATGGTTATGTCTCGTTTCCTGCGAGTAGTAAACTGATAGTTTTAATTTTTTTATATCGCCGTACTCACCCACCATTGACGTCAATCGACCGGTTCGGGTGCGCTGGTGTGCGTGCCGTGCATGTGTGTTGCAGGGCCGCAGGGCTACGTAACACTTGGTTAGCCGATTTAAAATAACGCAAACGATTACTTCCTCTGACGGATGTGTTTGTTTCAATAAAATGTGCTACAACCTACCTGTTTGGTAAAACAGGCGTTGGATTTTAAGTGTTCTTCATTATGTGTTTGCAAGAATGTGTTGTAATAATTATAAGTAAACTTTGTTTCGAAAAGATATTTACGATGAAATATAATTATTGTAATAAAGATAATTAACGATATTTATATTGTATAAAGATAATGAATATGCAATTATATCATAATATTGAAATAATAATAAAAATAATGTCAAAAATTAATCCATATGGAAATGTTTTTACTTACATTTTTATCTACTTACATTGATTTCTACATCCTTTTATTTCCACTTAATATGTTTTGTATTGAACACATACTTCAATTTACAGTTTGTATTTAGTTGATAATTGTATACAAATAAAATATTATTATTATTATTGAGAAAATGAACAGAAACATATTTTTGCCAACCCTAGACAGCATTGAGCGAGTGTCAAATCGCTTGCGGCGAAATGTCGCAGGCAGTACGCATAACATCTGCTCCTATTTTGCTAAACTAAACTTTATTTGCTTTTATATTATTTTCTAGCACCCACACATACAAACTGCACAATCACCTAAACACAAGCACCAAAGCATAAGCACTCAAGTATAAGCACCCAATCACTACTAGTGTCATAATCGGTAACTTATGAAATAAAATTTAAAAAAGATGGTTCAGGTTGCTTGATATGATCGTTAAAGCGGTTCCATCGCGAATTGCTTAATTATAAATTATGAACGACCCGCTTTGAACTTTCCTTAGTTTATCTCTTATTTCATTAGTGAAAACCTGTTGTACATTGTAGTTCAAGAATGCGGCGGAATAAACGACGGTCAGCAACGTCTTTTTGTACTTTACAAAGAAAAGAAATGCATCGTCATCCAGTGCTAGTCTAAGCATTGTATTTGTTTTAAAACTAATATAAAACTTTAATTTGTTACAACAGCTCAATTATGACTGTAATACCAACATAAACTACAATATTGGTTTTGTACTACTTCAATAGTTTTGTTCACAATTCCCATCTTTTGGGATAACATCAATAGCATTGTCCCATGTTTTTGCACTACAAAACAATCTTAATTGTACAGGATAAGGTATATTTAGAAATGATGTTATTTCTTCGCGGTCGCAACATAATCCGTGTCAAGCCATCCTACATAGTTTTCGCCTGTGTGCGTGTTGCATTGCATGTCGCATATGCAATCGTGTATATGCGTGTGGGCATTATTTTGTAGCTGGGACACCGCTATAAGTATCGTTTTTATATTAAGAAATATTTACTTTGAATTATTCCCGTGTGGTCTTTCTTCATCAATGTCAGAAGATGGGCAGTAACCTGTGCCTGAAAAATTCTTCATTTATTGAGATCACAAACAGTCATTTTCAAAGTGGGTTATGTTAAGTAGTGGCTTATAGATGACTCTACATTAATTTACTAAAAAAATATAATTATTTTTAATGAATTAATTACTATTAGTTTAATACTTAATATATCAATGCATCTGTAAAAGACCAAAGTAAAATTTGGTAGGGACAAATTTCCTAGTAGACCTCACGGTGTTTCACTAAAATAAATGGTGTTGTAAAATAATTATTACCTTTTATTAAGTAGGTTGATTTATATTCATTAAATAACTGGATGAGGTTTATATATTACTTATAATACGTCAACATAGCAAATTATGGTACCATACTATAGTGGTCACTATAATTAAAGGGAAATGATACTCTATTATACAAAAACACTGCGTTGAAAATATTCCCAAAAAGTGTAAGTAGTTTTGTTAAGGTAGGTAGTGGACATACTCGACACTATATTTAGACACCATTTCCCATGCGAAACGCCACCATTTTCGAACATTATAGAAAACTAAGAACTTTTTTTTTATTATAATACGTAGTGATTTCCTTTACTTACTTATTATATATCTAATGTACATTTATTTCCATGATTATAATAACACTCGATAATGTATCGTACTCATTAATTTTAAGTATAAGAAGAGTCTTTGCAAGTTACAGAATCGTGTCGTCCAGGTCGCTCAGGTCTCAATCCCCTGAACTTTAAATCACTTGAAGTAATTTAAAGAGACTTAAAAAGTAACTTAAAGAGACTTAAGTAACAAAGAGACTAAAAGAGTGAATTGCTTGTTCCAGATAAACGCGGATTGAGGGCGCGGTTGACTCCTGAGCGATCTGCGGCGGCTACGGATCAGCGGTACCTTCAATGACTTCGGGAAGACAACTTTCGACAATCAAAGCCACTCAAAAACTAAATAAGAAACAAACTGTAAATACATGCCCTAGTAAAAAAATCTGAATGCTTCAACTGAATTGAAGAAAACTAAAACTGTTATTGAGGATATTAAAAAAATGACAAAATATCACGTTTTACGAAATGAGACTTTGATCTCTTTTAAGAGTCATTGTTTAAATTGTTTCGCGGAGTGTTACATGATTATGTTCCTAAGAAAAAGTTTGAAACATATTCTAATGGTATATATGTAATCGTTTTGTAAATATATTATTATATCTAAAGGTCTGAATTTGATGAAATATCTTCATATAGTTGAAGCTGATGGTCCATCAGTTCTTATCTTATAACACTTGTATTAGTACACTAGAAAAAGATAAAAAATACTTTAAAGTGTCCATTTGCCTTGTCATGTTAATAATCTTAGATCTATGTTCAGGGGATCAAATCATAAATCATTTTTGTACTATTTAGGACGTCTTAGCGTCTCTTAGTCCCTTACTTGAAAAAATTTGTAACTTTTTCGATATTCCAAGATAGAAATTTGGCCGCTTTTAATAATTTCCTTTACCTTTACTTTACTTTTCTATGTAATTTCTAGTTACTCCTCGGTAGACCATTTTGGCTGCACAGATAGTCAAATAAAAAAAAAATCCAAACAAAACGTAAATTTCAAAATACATCTCTGATAATGTTATATTTAAATATTGTAAATAAAAAAAAAAAAATAACAATTCATTTTGTATATGCACATAACGAAAACAGACGAAAAGGGCTTACATTTTAATATTGAAAAAACCACTCGTTACTTACGGGACACCCTGTATAAATTGTTAGATCCGTGTGTGATTATTGGTTATTTAAGGATATTTCCATTAAAAAATACTATGAGGATATAAAGACAATGTGACTAACCCAATGACGATGTATTAAAACGTTATATGAGGGAGAATAGGATATTATTTCACACACATAGAGATATTAGTCAATTAAATTGTTATAGTTCTAAATTGCTAAGTAAGATAAGATATTATTTTTTGTAATTATAATTTTAATTATAAGTATTTTATAATGTATTGAGATTCAGAACGTTGAGGCTATTAACTTAATATTTACTCATTTAGGAACTTTTATAATTAAGTCAATTATTTACTCATTCAACTGGAAAATATCGTATTTTATTTTGGTTAACTAAAATATCAGCGCAGGCGCAAACTACTCTTTGGAAGTAATTATACCTAGACCCTATAAGACGACCACATGTATGTAATAATAGGCAATTAAAGATTTACTTTCGTTTTCCATATAAATGCAATAAAATACAACGAAAACAACATCAGCATTATTCTATGTCATTATGATAGGATTTTTTTTCCTTATAATAATTTCACATTATAATGAAGGAAAAAACATTACTACAATATATATTTATTATTTGAAAGCTACTTATTTTATTTCTGGCATAAAATAATGACAAAAATGTTTTTAATGCCTGTCCTTTATCGTATACATCCACATCTACAAATTATATACGGATACGCAGTTATACACACAAATATGATGGGTCAAACTAATGTTATAATACCTATTTTTTAATGTTTTAAATATTAAATGCTTCTAAAATTAAATTACTCAGTTTTGTATTGTATTCCACATGCAGAGGTAGAGTTCTTATATCGCTTATATCGCCTACAACAAAATGTTTATGTAAATTTAAAACATGCAAAAAATACTTGAAAATATTATTGTCCGCTTCATAAAGATATTCATGACTACTCTCATAAAATACAGTCTTCTTTTTAAGAAACTTTTTTTTTATCACATTGAAGTAGCAAACGAGCATGCAGTCAACCTGATGGTAAGTGGTTACTGCCGCCCATGGACATTGTAAGCAACTTCATATAGAACGGGAGTTCTATCTGAAGTCTCTAACAGATACGTTGCTACTCCTGAGGATTAAGATGGTCGCCTCATACATAAGTGAGCCGGCAACCACATCCTTCCTCCGAAATGCAAGAGCTGCTTCACGCTAGAAATAGGTGTGGCCGTGGTACCTCCCCGGTTAAACTACATTGGTACCAGAACTTCTTATAATATTTCAAGTTTCAGTTACTGATGTTGTTATACGTAAATATTAGCATAAAAAGATAATTATGACAATGTTAAATGCTAAGGCTGGTAAAATATCCACTCATTGTATTACATTGTTACATATTATGACATAAATTATATTAAACGACCCTATAATATAATTATAATTAAGATTAACTACAATTTTAACTTGCTTACATTACTTTATGCCAAAATTCAGGCTAAGTGATCCTCTTAAAAGTGAAAAAATATAATTAGATTATGTTTTTATTTATTCTTAATTACCATAAAAGTATTAATGAATCTTTTATTTTTACGCTCCTGTGATTCCCATTCCGAAATTTTGTTTAAAGTTCAAAATTTAAGAGTGTATCCACGTATTGGCAACAACCTTAATTTTACTGATTTCTTTAAAATTTACATTACCAATGCGGTTCTATTCGTTTTTTAATTCATAGACTTATAGGACGTTTTAATCATAGACTCATAGCTAATAATGACTTTTGAAACATAGTCGAATTAACTTCTACCCTTAGTAAGAGTTTATATTGTTTCTTCAAAACAATAATTGTTTAAGTTTTTGGCAATACATTGCAATGTACACTCCGCGTTTCTGTTTTTTTTAATTATGTGATAAAACAAACAATATATATTGCTTTGAGGAAACGAGATTAACTCGTACCATTGGTACTATGTCAAATCCCAATCTAATCTAATAATATTTAAAATATTGAATAAAACTTCTGATGGCGGTATATTCTTGATGGTTTGTTGTCATGCTGAATATATATTACGAGTTATACGATTCATTTGTCAAGTTAAGAGATATACTACACATTTATGATTAGTTTTTCAGGGAAATGGCTTAGGGCTAGTGAGATGTGTAGTTGTTGATGGAACGCACTGACCACTTATCACCACTCATTTTCGTTAATGTCACCCTGAATAATAACTGTGAAAGAAATATTAAGACATAAAACAACATGTTTGTTAAGTTTACGTTTTAGGTAATAATTATTTATGTAAAATATAACAATCAAGAATGTTACAGAATATAACATATCATTTTATTTTAAGATATTACTTAAGCTGTTTTTAATTTTATGATATGTATAATTATTTAAAAGTTATTCAAGTAGATTATTTTAAATTATCGCAATAAATTATACCAAATTAGTTCTTGCCTTAATATTGAACTCGTTATATTTAATAGTTATTACAATTATCCGCATATATTATTTGTAAGTTTATGATTCGACGTAATGATATCAGTAGATGTTAATATTAATATGTTTTTAACGATTTATTGTTTTAATAGCATGCTGTGACGTATATAGTTGTAAAATATTTATCGATTAAGTTATTTAGTTTTACTTATATCCTTACTGAATAAATTTTATTAAATGATTTTGTCCTTTGCTTTCCAAAATTTTGCTATGTTTCTTGCATTGCAACTTTGCAGTATTTCCTACTTACTTCATATTATTTATGTCATTTTAGGAGCGATGTTAATAGAGGTTAATTTTATTAATTGATTTTGTCATTTGTTTTCCAAAATTTTGTTAAGTTTCTTGCATTGCTATTTTGCAGTGTTTCCTACTTATTTCATATTATTTTTGTCAGTGTCAGTTGTTCAGTTTAGACATTTGAATAAAATATACATGAAAACCTTTACCGTTTACATTTCTTCCACTAGTGTAAACTGTTTATTATAAATGCGTTGCATAGGGTAAAGAAGAAGACGGCTGAGCAGACAGATGTATGCCTGATACGACTTTGTTTCATATTATGGAAAGGCTATAATTGATTACAATAGTTTTTCTAAAACCGGACCTCCAGCTAGACCTCTTTAAATCACGGAGTTTCAAACATATAGGATAAGCATATTTTTTTATAGTTTACGTCTGATCCCTCGAGTGTATTGACATAGGCGTCCTCTGGGACTTCGCGCCCATAGCGACAACTCCTTTTATTGTAGGACCGGTGCTGCCATCAGTTTTATGCCTTTACGACATGTTAAATTCAAAAATCCGCCTTTTCATAAAAAAAAATAGCAACAAAGAGGCATATTGCTAAAAATATTAAAACGGCGCTTTACACTTAGAAACAGAATATTGCTATTGAAATTTAAACAGGAGTAGTAATCGGAAGTTAGAAATTTTTAAAACTGTTCGGTTTCGGTTAGATTTTTATTTCTGTGTTTGAAAGTTTAAGTTTAAGTGATTCCTTTCAATTGGAGAGTTCGAGTTTCAAATATATACAAACCCACAAAACCCTAATCCAGAAACAATTTTATAAATAATTTAGTTTCATGCATTAAAGAATGAAGAAGGTGCTGCTCATTCCATGAATCTCTTAATGGCCTTCTACGATATCAACAGGAACTCTTCCTGACATTAGACGGTAATAGTAGGTATTCCATGAATACAACATTAGAGCATGTTTAATTTTAAAGACCTAAAAACAAATCATATGTATGCATCAACTGTTTTTTTAGATCAGCCTAATTGGTTAGGTCAGTCACAAAACAAACAATGTTACTTTCAAGCTTTGATTCTACGAATGTCGGTTGCGTGTTTATTTACACTAAATGTTACTTTATCTGAAGGTAATCTTTCCTTTTGATCGATTTAATAGCGCCAATTTAACCGATTCTTGTTTACGCCTACGAATTTGTCACGTCACGCCTTTAAACAAGATAAATGGTTTTGTGTTAGCAAACATTTTCAATAATTGGCACGTTATTGTTTTGCGAAGTTCATCCATCATGCATTCAATGTCTGCGGCAAATTAGCAAAGTTGTGTTCTAACTGAAGGGCGTGGTCCGATAAATATAAGAACAAGTAATATTGTAAAATTATTAAAATAAAAACCAGACTGCTTATAGTCGATTACCTTCACTTTCAGTTCATTGTTTTTTTGCAGTAGGTTTTTGGGTTGTGAAAATATTTTTAATTAACGCTTTTTATGAGTATTCGTCAAATTAGTAATATAATAATATTACAATATTGGAATGGTATTTTTACTTTCATTTGATACCTATATTACCGTGATATTAAAGTTGTTCGTTCCCCCTTTTTCCCTAGCCTATGTCACACTGCAAACTGAAACGATTCCAATGAAACGTTATATGTTATAAACCGTGAAGTTGTTTGGGCTTGCCTAAGAAATAGACATGGACACATAGAAACATACATACATACATACGAGAAAGCGGGTAATCCGCTTTCTGACGTAAAAAATAAAGTTGTGCATGTCTCTACCTTGCGTATAGTTTGAAGTACTGAGAATCTATATTTTTCAGAAGTTGTGGTCTGTGTGTTCGAAATCACATCAAACAAAAACCACTTAACTATATTAATTATATCGATATTTATAGTCCGTATCTTGAGGTAACATTTAATCTTTATGTCAATAAAATCTATTTTATACCGTCAAAAGTTCTTACAATTATGAAACGTGGATGAAACTGTGGGAACAGCTTAGTTATGAATGAACTACTTGTGTTTGGCCTGTATGTATGATGACATGATTAAGATTTTGTTGCGCAGAAAGCGTTTTTCTCAGACCGACATTTGCCGAGCAGTGATATTGAGAACTGCGGCCTGTGATCGGTGTGGTGTGTTCATTGGAAGACTTGAAATAAAATCGTCAATACCCTAAGATTTACAATAGACACAGTTTCAACAGGATAATTAAAGAAGTAACGTTAGATTATGATTTAATAAAATTAATTCTAATTTTTGGTCAAAAGTTGGTCCCAGGGACGGCCTGGGACATTTTTAAACACCATTCTTCAATGTAGACTGTAATGTAGATTATAATTTAGAATGGTAGTCGGAGATCAGCATTAAGGCGTCGAATTGCCATCTATATAGTTTGTTACTATCACTTAACCCTGTTATAACTTCATCCATCTTTCATTTAACCATTTTAAACCACAATCTTGATGAGTTTAAAAACACCCATAGCTCGGACGAGTCAATTCATTCGTATTAGGAGATTCCTAAGAACCTACAGCTAGATGATGGATGCGGAGGTTGTGCATCGAATGAGGCATAAAACAATATTGGTCGCAAAGATATATGATGTGTCAACGCTTGATTTATTTGCGAGTCTACTGAGTGCGAGTGAGTCGGGGTAGACTAGTATGGAGACAGATTTACTTGATAAATATTATGAAATAAAACGTATTAAATTTACTTGAAAATAATGTTATTTTTATCTATTTTTTGAACGTGGGATTCTCTTCCACATTTTTAATATATGTAGATTTGGACGGCTTTTTTGTGAAAAAACAACCATGCCAACTATACCGTTTCACTAACCAATATAATCACAGAAAAAACATTATTGTATGACTGACGTACGACTGACGTATGATTTGACCATCATAGTCCTCTGAAGTGCCAACGCATTTTTAATCGGCTTCAGGTGGAAATTGTTCTATGTGGAGTTCATCTTATATTTTAAACATATATAAGTTTTTTAATCTTGAACTCGAAATTAAAAAATGTAATTGTTACTTATATACTTTTAACAGAATAACAAATTGTCTATTTTATTCCCAATTAAGGTTCCTTACCTCAAATAATAATAGCGTCTTCACAATTTACTTAGATAAGACAAACATTCATATATGCCATGTTATTAATCAAATTCATATTAAAATTACGAAAGTTTGTGAGTAAGAATGTGGGTTTGTTATTCTTTTACGAAAAACCGCTGGAATTCGCTAAAATTAGGCGCACAGATATTTTGTGACATAGACACACATCGCATATTTTTAATCGTACTTATGGAGGTTGAGATGTTTCTCTTAATCACATTTTACAATTGTAGATGAATTTTATCTCAAGTGTTTTTTTAAATTTAATTGGTATTAGATAACTGATTGATAACAGATAGAACAATATCTGATAAAGACGACAATTCGCTAATAAGAAAGTAATAATAATACCTAATGAGCAGAAAAAAAAACATTATCCTAAAATATAATTATACTACTACCTACATTATAAATAATAATATTTATTTATAATCAAAATTAAAACTATTTTCTTCAATTGCCTATTAAAATTATACAATTTAAGATATTGTAAAAAAATATCAATAAACAGGAATGTAAAGTAATTTTATTTTCTTGCATTTGTTTAGCACAACGAGGGCAAATATATCTAAGGATTTCTGAAAAACCACAACAAATAAACAATAAAATATTTTGTTTATATTTACCAATTAAATGGCGCCCAAAAAAGCTTCTTCTATACTTTTTTTTGGATTTACTTTAGAATTTCTCAGAGAATCCTACTTTTGGAATGCGAAAATCTCAAAATAAATTTACACAACATTTGCCGGTACGCAATTAATTTAGACGTTTGGGATACACCCATCTTGCTCTAACGGTGACCACGCATTTCGCTATTAAATTCCAATGGAAATAACAGCCTCCATTATTCATGTGTTAAGGAATGTGAATGCTTTTTGCTATCCGCAATGTTTACTGATTTGTAGAGTACTTTTTGTATACTCTTACCTTTTCGATGAAATTATCTTCTCAGTCTTAGATACAAGTAACATCAGATTTTAATTTGAATTGTAGCATTCATGGTTAAAAACCATGAATGCTCCATTACAATAAGTACTAAATCTATTTGAGATTATGAGCAGTGATAGCCGAATGGTTGAAACTCGGCTTCTTAATCGAGGGTATCAATTCAATTGTAAACAAACAAATCAATTGTATTCTGGTCTGAAGGATGGTAAGGGAGTCTTCAGGGGTAGCAACGCATCTGTGAAAAAAAGGGTCCGAGGTTCGAATCCTACGCACCACTATTTTTTCTAAAATCGTATATCAAAAGTTAATTATCACTGCTTTACGGCGAAGGAAAACATCGTGAGGAAACCTACACACCTGAGAGTTCTTTTAAAAAAAGTTGTCAAAGTTGTGTGAAGTGTACCAATTCGCACTTGGCCAGCGCGGTGCACTATGCCCTGAAACTCTCCCAATCTGAGAGAAGACCCGTGCCCAGCAGTGGGACAATAATGGGTTGACTAAATCGATTATTCTGTTTAATATTAAGTTGTTATTACTGTGAGTACTAGTTTTGGAGGACTTTGCTTATATATTACGCGAGGTCAAATAATGAATTGAAACCTTACAAAAGCATCGATCCTTAGGTAACAAAATGTTTTCCTGTTTTGTGCGTAATGTTTTGTACGTATTGTATTCAATGTGATATAAACGTATAAGTTTATGTTTCCTTTCTTAAATTAATTTGGGTATACACTTGGTTGTGTTAGATTTACACTGCCTAATATTTGGCTTACAATCCCTATCTTAAAATAGCGCTCTGTCTTAAAATCGATATTTTTGTGCCAAAAAAACATCACAAATCATTCGAACAAGTATAAACTAACAATTAAGAACACGTTCTTCAATGATACGATACAATCGAAGGCTCGTAACAGCTGATCGATATGAGGGCGGTAAATAGAGCCCATTAGTACCGCGCCTTATACGGACGCAATTTGTCGGGATGGATACGTTATCTGCCGTGTTTATAAACAGGCTTATCTTTAATGTTCTCTAATGTACAGTGAAGATTATTCTATAATCTAAAATCTACACAAATTAGTGAAATTGTAGTATCTATCTGCGGCTTTATGAGTAGTTTAATTGAAGGAATTGGAATTGACATTTCTGTCAAGACCTTGTTACAATATTGATTTGTCGATATTACCATTGATGAGGACAATCAATCAAAACAAATGCCTGTGTTTTTGTTAGACTACAGTGATAAACTATAATGAGTTAACTTTGTAAGGCCATATAATGGAGCAAAATTACCGCCATAGAGTACGTCACGTTACGTCTCTTGTAAATTTCTTTGAGGTAGGCGATTCTGTCCGTTTGTAATAGGTGATTTATTAAGATCAGTCACCTAAAAACAATTAGAAAATATTGCCTGAGGTTGCGAGGAAACCACGAAATTTTATGACGTTTTTCGAACCAGTTCAGGTCCGTGTCAGATTGTAGGCATAGGACGATAATTTTACGAGTGACGTGAGAACGTGAAGAATATTTCCTAACTATTTACATATATCAGATGACATAAAAGTAAACCGAAAGAAAGTAATTTCTATTACACGGGTGATTTGGTAACCATCCATGTGATAGTGATAAGCGAGATATTGCAATGAACTAAACAGATTCTACTTAAGACTAAAAGAGATCCTACAACCTCCACGAGCAGATGTAACATCAGGAGTGGGTGAGATTCATTTTCGGACGAGACAACCAGGAAAATTTCAATCGAACTGCATTTGGTAATTTCAATGTAGTGACAGTTACTTGTTCTTGATGACAATATAAATACTGCATTTTTTAAATTTATCACTGTTATGTTCCTAAAAACTAAAGTAAGGTCTGGCTCTGACATAAGGCGAACGGAGTTAGTTCAGCGTCACGTCCCAAATGGCGCCTCAGGCACGTGTTTGGGGGCGCCAAAAATTTATTTACTTATTTTTTATTTCCTGTAGAAATTTCCAAGGCATGTTTAGATTTGGTGACCTTTTTTGCCGAATTTTTTGACAAATTGCCGAGACACAGGGGTCATAAATTACTTATATTTCAAAGGGGCGCCGTAACTGAATCCTGCTTCGTTTTAGAACTTGCCTCGGGACGGTACTGCATAAAATATATAATTATTCTGTTTATATAGAGGAGTTAAGCAAAAAGTTAAGAAGTAAAAGTTTTATGTAAAAGAAGAGGGGAAACGACACAATTAAAATTGTGTACCTATAAAAAACATCAACGTGCATTAAAAATAACACAAACAGTAAGTACGTATTAATTTAATATTTTGTAATATTATTTTAACATTTAATGCAAGTACAATATTTTGTAAGGTTGACAACCTTACCTTACCGTTAACAACGCATAGGAATCATCATCAAGGTTTGAAAGTCGGTAGAACCAGGAAAGTACCACTGTCGCTCCTATTTCTAACGTAAAGAATTACATATGAGGCGATCATCTAATTGTTAGTTAAGCACCAATCATGTTGAACTCCTGGTCTACTATTAATTAGTTGCAGACGTACGGACGATAGGTGGCAGTGACCACTTACCATCAAGTGGTAAAAGGTGACACAACCGTATTCACAAACAATACTATGAGGTCTCATAGTGTTCGCTAACGCATAGGGTTATCCAAACGAATTCATAAACAATATTTGAGCGCTATCCGCCGCTATGCATTTGTCAAAATCGAATAGGTAATTATTTCTGCCTAATAACAGCATTGTTATGCGCTGCTGTTTTCTGGTCTGAAGGGTGTGGTAAGGGAGACATACTTTTCCGAGGCAATCTATCTTAGTTCTCAGGGGTAGGAACGCATCTGTGGCTAACCTTAAGTGAGATTTTGATCTTACCTGGGGTTGATTAGGGTTGATTGTCCATGGACAGCAGTAGCCACTTACCATCACATAGGCTGCATGCTCGTTTGCTACTTCGATACTATAAAAAAGGTAAAATAGCTGTCGAGCTATTTTATGAAGTGTTATGTGTCGCATTGTAATATATAGAAAGTTTATAAAAATGTAAAATTAAATTATTTTTTTCTTAAAAAAAATCGGTTGTCTGTAAAGTCGGTTTACAGACGATGAACGTGACAACGTCTTAAGAAAATACTAATGGAATGTCGAACGCTGCCGAACGCGAAGGCAGATTGTGCCTCT
>DWTU01001159.1:0-13999 GCA_018251515.1 Cecropterus confusis | reverse complement strand
TAAAGCAGTGATAATTAACTTCTAATACGCACATAATTTTAGGAAAATCAGTGGTGCGTGCCTGGGATTCGAACCTCCGTACCCTCGATTGAGAGGCCGAGTTTCACCCATTCGGCTATCACTGCTCAAACAAAACAAAGAGTTCTACCACCTATAAATGATCAGATGAGCAGATATTGACATGCGACAATCGGCACTTGATACCAGAATGACTCTATTTTCGTATAACATATGAATACATGTATAATAACACACAATGTTATTCCTATTCGAGCGTAGGTATGCCTTAAAGCGAATATCTAGTGTGCAAAATTATTCTTGGAAACTCTGAGATATTCAATCCAAGTTTGAATTGCATGCAAATATAACAAGTCGATAACAAAAATACAATTGTTTGCGATATAGTTTGTATTATCAAAATCAAAATATGTACATGTTGTATATGTAGTATGTGTATTGTAACTATATATGTGTATTGTACAACATATATAGTTAATTCTAACACAAACATATCATAGGAAATAATTGCCGATAATAACTGTTTTCAAGGTCCATGTCCGGAATTTATACACTTATGTTCTTTGTTATAAAAATAATCTGCAATCAGTGTAATGCAGAACATGTTTGATTTGGATTTTGTCACAGACGTCCATGAGAGGAAGTCACTAAAAAACAGATAGATTAAAATTTAGTACAAAATGGTTTCATGGATACGCGACCTACTTATTCACATATAACTTAGGAGCAGTGTATAGTTCTTACTATTGTTACCTGAACCTATGTTCAGGTAACAATAGTAGCTTCTATATCAGATATATATACAGATATAGATCTGTGTCTGAATACACTGATAGCAGTGGGATACAAAATGAAAAATGACTAGTAATAAATGTACTTATAGTACGTAGTGTATCGAGCTTCTGTATGGTTAACCTAACGATATAGAAGCTCGATATACCCGTGTAAACTTCATGAAATATGGCGTGTTTGCTAGAGTATATCCCAGCACTGAAAAAGTCAAATAAATAGTAGATATGGTTTAAAAATTGAGTAATATATTTTGGACATGCACCGATATAATCTAAACTCGCTCGAAAAATTGAACGTTTCAATATTTTAAATTGATTACGTTGATATAGAGCAAATATATCGTGCGACGAGCGAGTGAAACACAACAGTGGATTTCATTGCAGTTTTTGTTACGACATATTATTAGATTAAAAGCAATTGTATGCAGCTTAAACATGGAATATTTATATTTGCTTCTAAGGTAAACCACGCTGGCGAATGCTTCTGAAAGTTTTATACAGAACAAAGGATTTCTAATACATTCGATTTCTGTAACACGTTCAATTTTTTTCTTATAATACCCTTTTTATCCGATCGAAATGGCAAACGAATATACAGGCCATCTGATAGTAAGTGGTTACCTATGGACATCTGTGAGTAGCTTCATGTTCGATCACAGATACGAAGCTTCTCCCGAGAACTAAGATGGTTCTCACATATAAACATGCCACACCCTTCCACCGAAACGCAAAAATTGCTTCACGCTAGGAATAGATGTGGTGGTGGTACATCCTCCGCCATACCACACTGGTTCTACCACCTGGCAACCCACCGTTTTACAATTAGAATAAACGTAACTAAACATACAAATAGTGAAGCTTTTATGTAATCTTGTACGTTATTAAATAGATCCAATATCTATTCGTACGTTACTCAATGTATTGCTTCATCTTAGGGTGTTTTATTGTCGTGTGTTTTAGGCCCGCATATTTTCTACGCACATACATGAATTCACTCGCTGCAGCCTTTGCAACCCATGAGCATGTGAAACTGGCAAAAAACGCGTGCGGGCGTGACAGGAACAACGCTTCAACTGACTGTTTTAAGAAGTACACAATATATATATAACAAATGTCTCTGATCGCGTTAACTCTAACATGTTGTCACTAAGCTTAAAACTAATTTAGTACCGCCTTTAATCTAGTTTTTGTAAAACGATTACACCATTTGGAGTTCAATGAATATTTTGACGTATATATAGATGAAATATTGTCTACAGTAAAACATTTAATCCAGTGTAAAATTAGCTTATTCTAAGCAATAAACTCCCAGACATTATCTAACAACCAACGTGGCATTACATCTCTATACGTTCTTTGACGTATGCCTTGTACTATGTGGTCTTGCATAGTACTACTTCCTTTCGTCCCGTGAATGTCGTAGAAGGCGACTAAGGGTAAAAATTTAAGAGATTGGCAGCAGCGCCTTCCTGCGTAACGTCATCACCCACTGCGATCACCAACATGCAAGCTAGGCGCGATGTCGATTGACAAAAAGTCTCACTGCGCAAGCCTTATTCTAAAGGTATATCTCAAAGGGCTTATCGATGGATACACTATAGTACAGTATACGTACAATTGGCAGCCAATGTTAATCGTTGAACACTATTGATTATGGGGAAACGGAAAAATACGGATGTTTACTCAACGTGCGACTGAACGTAGGAAATGCTCGGTATTTATTTATTTACCCCTTGCTGTACTCATTATTAATAACTATTTATTTAACTTATTTCTTTTGTACATATCTTTAAGTTCTTACTGAAGCATGTATGTTTTGTGTTTTATACTTATATCAACATACAGGACGCCCGATATACATATAAGAATATATTGTAATTCTGAAAAACAGCTCTGACTAAAGATAAAAAAAACGAAATAGGTAACACTCAAAGATTTTAAATCATTTTGTTTATGTACAATCGTAAAAACTAAATACTCGTACAAAATATAGATTGTCGGTGTCATAGTAAAGTCAAACAACACAACGTAGAAAGCACTGTTATCGTAACGTATATTATACACCTTATTACCAATTAATGTAAGCAACTAAAGACATCAAGCGGAGCTCGGTGGGCCAGGTACTGAAATAATAATGAGAATTAATAAATTGATGATTACGAATGTTCTTTGAGGATGTCGAAAACGTGCTTCGCTCGCAAACTCGTAAAGCTCATTCATGGCGGTTCTAATTTTCTTTAAATCCCTTCCGGGGTTAAAAAGGGCAAAGCGAAACAAACTGGGCATATCGGGCCGTCTGCCCCGCAAAAAGTTTGAAGGCTTTAATTTAGCCCGTTGTTAATTCGTGCGCGACCGATTCAAAGGCAGTGTCGGCCATTATTAAAAGCGTAAATTGTCAAACAGATGTACCGAACGGCTTCGGTCGCGTCCCGCCGGTTTTAAAACCCAATGAAAATTTTATCAGCACCGACGCGGTTGGACGGCTCGCGGCAGTGTTGGCACGACAAAACAACTAATTGTTTTACATGCAATTTGGGATTAAACTCAATATTCCAGCACCAAAATAAAAGAGCGACTAAAAATATTTTTGGGTATTATTGAGTATTACCCAAAAACTTTATTTAGTCCCCCACTTAATCAAATCAAAATAGATGACGTCATGATTCAAAGAGTTCCAATTTTCGCAGAATGAAGGTAAGTTATGGTTATAAAGTGTAAAAATAACTCAGCTAAAACTCAATATGAAATAGCTATAAGATTCTGATCTTATCTGGTGTTCATTATAGATGTCCACAGACGAAAGTGGTGCAGTCCTTTAAGTCCTGAAGAGAATGCAGTCCTCTCGTTTACTACTTTAATATTATAAAAAAGATTTGTGCTAAAATAGGAAGTAAATTGCTCAGTTTACGGTTTATATCAATAATTGTTATAGTATTGCTCAGTGTCTACGAGTGATTGCCTGAATAGGTACGTATGTCACGGTTCCAGGAGAACTACGCGGGCTTGCGTGCACTACATACGCTAAAACGTAGCTATATGCATATGCTACGACTATGCAGATGAGTTTCGCTGCTTGTTTCATTCGAACCGCACATCTACCAATCGAGGCACGAGAAATTTACATGAAATAGAAGCTACATGTTAATCACTTATTTATCACTTGTAGCGACTACCGGAGGCAGGAGAAACAATGCCATTCGCCTAACGTACATTTATATAAAAGTTGTAAAAAATCTACGCCAAAAACACTAAGAATCCAACACAGCTATTTTAATATCTACTATATATTGTGAATAGTTTTGTAGAGCTACAAGAAGGTTATAGGCATATTTTTGTAAAGTATTAGCTGTTGTATTCGGTGATTGGATTCGGGATTTTAAGATAAGAGTACTTTTGTATGTTATTCAAAATTTCTTTACACGCCATGTTTCATACTTGTATAGGTAAAAAAGTGGATTATAAGGACGCTAATATTGGTCCGTTTATTTATCTTCAAATAGTTGTATGTAAAAAGCAAATAAATTTCATAAAATAATTCAACCCTATGTCGCCCTTTCAAACTGACAAATATTATCGTCAAAATTTATTTAAAAATTAATTCGTGAAAAAATCAAGCGTACATTTTAGCCTTTATATTATTAGTATATTTAAAGGTTAACGCTTAAGTTCACGCTTTCTCTAATGGCAAATTTCTATTCCCAACCGTGGGGCCAAAGTAAAGAGTAGAGACATTCTGAGTTTGTAACATAAAAAATGTATAAGCTAGTATAAACGTACCTTATTACATTATCGGTTTTCACTTACTACACAGTAAGTAATCATTTACGTCAAGTGAATACCAGACAGGCCTATAAAATCCCCAAGATTCTTTTACAGGCGTACTCACTTATAAACAAGCATTTCATTTGAATTAATATCCAATTTATTACCATGTTTTCTACCCAAGACTCGGATTAGGGACCGAGTTCGTCAATATTGATTCCCAATAAATAATTTCTTTATACATTCACCATTCCATTACAGTAATGTAGTGAATAAAACACGGGAAAGCCTCCAAAGAAAACCCGGTCCATTGAAAAAGGAATACATTTGAAAAACAATATTCAAATTAGGTCAATCAGTCGAAACGGCCGAATCTGCTTGTATTTACCTGTAGTTATGTTGTAATAAATTATTGACAAGCTTAGAGACAGAGCTAAAGCGAATACATTAAATTGGTCTTGATTAGAACATAATGAAGCAACAGTTCAGTAATTTGTCGACTCGATAATGACGATATAGAGGTTACGATTAAATTAGAAAAAGGCCCGAATGCCCTGTACCATTCGTTAACATGATGAATACATACAATTTATTCTGTCATTTAAATCGGTAAATCTAAATGGTATGGTATAAGTGGACTTTGTATTTGTAACCCCCAGAATTCGAACGCCGGACATCTCGATGATGTTTTAATTCTTATGAGTTTAAAACATTAATATCTCATATTTATCTCGTTTGCTTTTTGTAAAGAATACATGAACAAATATACATGTCTGTGTTTTGTGTAGTTTGCCCAAAATTACGCAAGTTTCACGAATATACATACTCTAGTCCAGCACCACGTCTACATAATTGTTCAAAATATGTTTTAAAAGGATTTAGAGCTGATTCTAAAAAGAGACCCGAAGAAATCGAATGATAGTTGAACATTCCTAAATAAGACTAAAATATAATCACGTGATTACTGAAATCATAATAATTCCTAATTTTAACCTATATAAATTAAATGTACAAATATCATATTGGAATAAAGAATATATTGAAAAATCACTTACCCAGATTTGAGTATCTAAAGTGTATCTAAAGTACCTAAATCTATATTATTTGCTATATACAGCTCCTAAAGCCATAGTAAAATTGGCTCGTAGTTAAGTATACGGTCTGAAACGTGTCAAAAATTTCTTCAAGAGTTTTTCTTTATAGGCACGTTTCATTCAAAGTCTTTAATGCGGGGTTTTACGAGCACAGGGTGGAAAAAAATCGCGCCTCTAGGTCAGCACTGCCCTGGGGAAATCCTTGCGGCAACCTCTTTTTCAAACGATCCGTGTCCTGTACTTACAAGTTTTACAAGGATAACCACGATACTCGGAAATCCCATGCTTATTTGAAATGTAAAATATACCGTTGTAGGATTTACGGGTTCTATGAGAGAAATTTTATGAAATAAATACAGCCCAAAATTCGTATGACAAATATTTAAATTAGATTTTTTTATCAGATACATGAAGTTATTTGCTACCTCTGTTTTAAATGGTAATGATTATCAAAATAATTTATCATTTAATACTAAAGTGCTTTATGTGCTTATGTGCTCTGTATATGTCACTCACGTATACACATGTATACGAAATTAAAGTAGACTATAATTTCGTAATTATGGTATATCCTGAAAAAATATCGCACCAACCAATGTATCATTTTCATGAAAAATGTAACGATAACTGTAATAAAACCTTTCGATTTTCGATACCAACGCATCTGTGGTAGACTTCAAGTAGTCCATCTCTATCTGGAGTTAATTACAGATTATTTATTGGTCAGCAGTGGCCACTTCCACTTACCATCAAGAGGACTGCATAATTATTTGCTAACTATATTATAAAAAGTACGTGGTCGTCGTTCCGTCTTCTAATAATTTATTTCAGCATATTTCGTTGAGTTTAGTGAGTGAGTGAATAACTTTTTGTATTTGCCTATTTTACGCGGTGGTAAATATTATAAAAGAAACGCTTTCTATGGGCACGTTAGATTCAATAAAGGTGCTTATTCAAACACCCGAGTGAGTGCCCTTATATGGGCCTTTTACATTATGGTTCGTTTCAAATGCATTTAATACTTTTAAATAAAAGAAAATTATAATATAAAGGATCATTTACAAACAAGCGTGAGTAAGATCCAGCCTTTGTTCAGATTTTCAGTAAACTTATAGGGATATTTAAATATAATAACAATACGCTCAGTCTCTGCTTTGTCCAGCAGTGAGACTGTAATATATTGTTATGATTATTGACGTAATGTATTCAGATACAAAAGGTTAAAAAATGTAGACCATCTTTATTACATAAAACAAGTATTTGACAAGTACTTAAGCCCTTAAAGGAAACTCTTCAGTGTAATTTGACTTTGCAAAGGGTAATTGTAACATTTTACCTCAAATTAACACCCGATACTATTGACTGGATCAGAGGTCGACAATCCGCAGCTTGCGACCCTCCCTCTCTTTGCGGCCCCCTGTTTTTTTAAGCTTTTTCTTGCGGCTCATGGATGTACCTAAATCTGTTATTTTTTGCCATCAAATATTGAAGACTACTTCTGGTTTTGTCAGATCAATAGTTACATACCAACCTATATAAGTTGTGTCCCGCGGATTTACTCGCCTCGCCTCATGTCCGGAAGGATCGTCTAGCTTCAAACCTTTCTTAATAAATGGTCTAATAATACTTAATAATACTACATTCTTAATAATACCCAACCATTACCTCGGGTAGTTACTACAAGCAAGTATAACAGTTCTGTTTGTGATTTGTGAGATTGTGAGTGTGAATGCACAATTTTCTAGAAATAGGTACCAATCAGATTTAGTGAAATATTATGAATTTGATAGACCATTTATTAAGAAAGGTTTGAAGCTAGACGATCCTTCCGAGACATGAGGCGAGGCGAGTAAATCCGCGGGACACAACTTATATAGGTATGTATGTGACTATTGATCTGACAAAGCCAAAACTTTTAACTCTACGCAACAATCTATTTCTATCGTTGGAAGAATAAATTGTCAAGTTTTAATAACTGGAAGAAGTCTTAATACACTAAGAGATACTTTTTTTGCGATTGAGTCATTGAAAATCCATTTGGCATCCGCTCCATGAAAGCTTTGCCTTTTAAGTGCTTTAATGATTTGAGAGAAATCCCGGCTCCAGTTTATTGTACTCAAGATTAATATTCCCAATTTTGGATGAATCATTATATTCAGCAAATTGGACGTAAGTATGAATAAATAATATATTACTGGCAAGATTTCATTACGACTAATCGTACTCGCAAAACATTGTTTATTCTCCATTCTAAATATGTACACAAAAGCTAACTAGTAAAATATGCCAAGTCAAAAAATGAGCTTCTTTTGTTATAGAAGGAGACTGTGTTTGTCATCATTATTTTGTAATTAGGGAATGATGTCTCATTTTGCAGTAACTGCTTTTAATGTAAATAAATAATAAAATATCTGTATTGGAGATTGGTGAATGAAATTAAGGTTATTTAATTATAAGTTTTGCTACAGTCCATCCTTGCCAAGTCCATAAGGAGATTCTTCTTTAGTCACCAAGAAGTAATTTCCCGGTTGCCTGTAAATAAACATTATACGTCTTATGTTAACTGAAACATTACTCTAAAATTATAGAAAATTCACTGCAGTTGCAGCCCACTTATTAAAGGAATATAAGTAGGATTTATAAAGAGCAGTAAAATTAAACGGTGAGTGATAGGGTGTGACCTTGAGGTTAAGGGTGAACGAGGATACGACCTGGTTTTTGTGAGTATCCCAAGCGAAATATATATAAAGCCTTTTAGCTATAGGAGGTAATACAGTAATTTTTCACGATGATAAGTGTGTAAACTACTACATCACGCTACAGAACCAATACATATTAGCAGAATTTGGTTTAACGTAAGGATCTATTCGGTTTAGGAAAAAATTAACATAACTACAATTATGAAATAAAAAGCATACTTTAATAATAATTTTGTATGGGTATTGTTGTAGTTTCCATCATCTATTGCTACTTTTATTGCTAGTGCAGGAGAAAAAAAAATCATGCACTCTCATTTACATTTGTAATACGGTCATCATGCCAGTCTAACACGCAGTGGATCCCGGGTTCGATCCCCGGCCAGACAGTCATCTGAATGATGAGTTTAGATTTTTGTCCTGGGTCTGGGTGTTTGTGTATTCATCTTTGTGTGTCCATGGCACCCACGACACAGGAGAAAATCCTACTGTGGGGCTTTGAGTGTAGAAAGCGTTTATTTGTGGGTAACCTTAGGTGAGCCATTCATCTTATCTATCGTGATTACAGACGCCCGTGGGCGGCAGTGGCCACTTACCTTCAGGTGGGCTGCATGGTCGTTTTTTTTACTTCCATACTATATAAAAAGGTACACTCAGTGGTAATATGTTACATACAAATAAATTTAATGAAACTTAAATAGGCACATTAAAATTGATTTTCGAAAATCTCGAAAATTTCGCTGATTCCAATAACACTTCAAAGTGAAGACCCCGCAAGACAACTGAAAATAACTAAAGCTAGTTAGTATTATATTTAAACCTTATCACTAAAATGCGTGACTTCAATTCGAGGTGACCATTTTAGTCCTTACGAGTGGCAATGCATCTACTATTGATTTCAGGTAGAAGCCCTGTTCTACGTGGAGTTGGATACAGATGTCCATGCGACCACTTACCGTCAAATGAACTGCATAGTCGTTTGCTACTCTTATTGTATAAAAAAGTTTCTACTTTCGGCCAAGTGCGAGACGGACTCGCGCATGAAGGGTTCCGTACCTTTATCTATAAAAAAAGGGCAAATAATCACGTTTATTTGGAAGCCCTCATTTTGGAACGAAGTTCCTTATCGCGCGGTACGCTGGCTAAGGGGGCTAGGCGAGCGTCACGAAAAATCCTCGCGAAACTTTTGCTATAGTGCGTAGCGCTCGGAGAGGGGGCAGGCCGATTCTCTCTTTCTCTCTCTTGAGAGTGACAAGCCACGCGACGCGCGCGTCTACTGTGTGCGTACATTGTTTTGTGGTGTTCGTGTGTATGTAGTTTTAGTTATTTTTAATATTTTCAAAAATAAACAATGGATTGTGTAAGTGAATCATAGTCATAATTAAAAAAAAAATGATTACAATTTTATTAGCATTCCTTCACTTATTTTATTTATCATTTAACTCCTAAATATTATTGATATAATACTTACTATAATACTTATTTCAAAACGAAAGGAACTTCGTTCCAATCGGGTGTCCCACATGTGACGCCTCAGACATGTTTTTTTTTTTAATATTTGTTGTTATAGCGGCAACAGAAATACATCATCTGTAAAAATTTCAACTGTCTAGCAACCACGGTTCATGAAATACAGCCTGGTGACAGACAGACGGGCAGCGAAGTCTTAGCAATAGGGTCCGCCTTTACCGTTTGGGTACAAACACAATACATAAATGAAGTCATTTGCTTGCGAAATTCAAATGATAATACTCATTTATACAGTTCATAGCACACAAACAGATGATCTTGTTTATAGTGACGTAAGCGGATCATTGTCTTATCAAGTGATCACTGGTATTCCATTATGCAATGTTGTTACTGGCATCGGTTTGGAAGCTAGGGACACTTCCGTTACTGTTGTAGTGCACCGTCTTTGTGTGGGTCATGTCAAATTAGAATTAGTTCCTATAGTGTCTTCAATATTGCTTTCGTCTACAGTATGTTTACAGCAACCCTGCAAATTTACAGATTTTACTAAATTTAGATTTCCTCCTGAATAACGTTAAATTTGATGGTCTCTTTCATAGCATTTTTGTTTGCTTTAACTAAATGTTCATTATAAAAATTGGCAAATGATACTGAAAAGTAGGGCTCGAAATGACCAAGTCTTTTTGTGAGTGTTCTAAATTGGTATCAGTAATGTATTTATTTTAATTCCATAACTTTCTAATATCTCTTAACATTACGATCATCTATCGGCACGGGACACCCCTAACGTGTATAGAAGTCGTAGGTATGTAGCAAAGACATCAAGTATAGACGGGGGATTTAGCAGTTGATTATGGATTCCGCGTGATTGATGTGTGCGATGCAGAGGCGTATCGGTAATCCGATCGGGTCCGATCCGGTGTCCGCGCTCAATGGCCCATGTTGGCGGACGGAATTCGATTTGATACGATTGATTGTGTTATGATAACATTACAAGTAACACCACGGTGATCCGGATTATCGCAAGTAGTTAGGGAGGTTTTTACTATCTTTTAATTAACTTGCATTGTCATATCGTTTGGACGTGAGGATCAAATGTTGCAACTGAATTTTAGAATATGTTACTACCAATTAGGCTGACACTTTGAACACGCGTTTCATTTGGGTTATATTTGGAACTACGAACTATAGTGGTTCTACCAGGTGGTAGAACCAGTGTAGAACGACCGGGGACGTACCACCGCCACACCTCTTCCAGCGTGAAGTAGTTCTTGCGTTTCGTTAGAAGGGTGTGGTTGCCGGCCCACTTATATATGACGCGACTATCTCAGTCCTCGGGAGTAGCAACGCATCTGTGATCGACTTCAGATAGAGCCCTGTTCTATATGAAGTTGCTATCAGATGCACATGTCCATTTCGTGTAAAAATAACTACAAATACAATAGACATATAGCTTTTTCCTAAATTTCATTCTTTGTAAGCCTAATACAAAATCCACGGGATGAAGTGGTGCAACTCATGGCTAATAGCGTCCGTTAACAAAAACTATTGCCTCTATTTGCGCATATAGCGTCAGACTTCCAAAGACATTTATTGACGAACCAATAAAGAATACGTTTTATTTCAGCCACACTGATATAATGTTGTGGCTGTTGTAATTCAACCGGCACATTATCAGAACTAGTGGGCGTGAAGAGATAAACGCGTCCCTCGCACGGTTTGTTAAACAAATTGTTTATTTTTTCTTGTTTTGTTAACGTCCTGATTGAGCGATTGCACTTTGTTTTAAGCGATGCGGTGATTAGGAAATTGTGATTGAGAATTTGAGATATCTTTAGTGGTATGAAATCTTGTTAAAGTTAAGGTAGAAAGTATATGTAAAAGTGGTTATTTGTTTAATTATAATGCTAATCTGCAACTAATATGAGTGAGTGATATAATTACTGCTATACTCTTTTCATAGCGAGAAAGATTCCGATCATAGACCATCACCCTGGAATGTAGGTAAACTAACAAAAAACAAGAGTAGGTAAACTGCTAAAACTGCAATTATGTGTACTTTCAAAACGTGATATAATTACCTGATTTAAAATAAAAATAAGTCAGAAGATGAATCACTGCAATAACAAGTCGATATGTGATGAAGGAAAACATAGTAAGGGAACCGGCACACTTAAGAGTTCTCTAAAAAAAAAACTAACAAGGAGTTTTCAAAGTTGTGTGAAGTCTAGAAATTTTTACGTTAAAACTCTCTGATTCTGAGAGAAGACCCGTGCCCAGCAGTGGGACATTAATGGGTTGACGATGATGCGAAAAATTATAAAGACTCATAAAGTGAGTCTTTTTTATAAACACTCATAAAGTGAAGCATTTTAAAGTTAAAACTTTAAAATGATTCACTTTTAAAGATAATTTAGATGGAATAAAAAAGATTTGGAACGTCAAGAACCTATAAGATTTTACTAACTAATTCTTCCTTTTCTTGCAGGTAAATAAATCAGTTAAGAACCCGCTGAGGAAGCAGAGAATTTGAAATTAAAATAGGTAAGAGAGCCCGATAACGACAGTGCTTCAGTCGAGTGTTCAGAATAAGTAATATAAATCCAGATATAGGTTCCCTAGCTTCGAAATTAGGAGAAAACTTGGATGGATTCCAAAATTAACTCTCGACCAGTGAGGTAGCTCGTGCCGGCCGTATAAAATAATATCTCACTGTGAAATGTGCAAAAGTGCAATTTCAACAAAATTGATAACCTACTTCCCTGTCCAATTATTTCAAGACTTAATTCGTGTAATCATGGGAGAGAATCTAATTCTGAATGTAAGTCAGTTGTTTGAACGCGAACGATGGACTGTCTGGTTGAGAAAAGATAAAATATTAGTTAAACAGGCCGATATAATATATATGCCACACTGTAGCCCGAATTCGATATCTATCCGGCTCACTTTCGTTTGAGTCGATCATCATAATCCTCGAGAGAAACAACGCTTCCTTTAATTGATTTAAGATGTAATCCTTGTTCTTTATGCAGTTGCTTACAGAGGTCCATGCTCGTTTGCTATTCCAATGCTATAAAAAATTGTAGTTCTCATGCAGATTGGTCCGATTACAGATTATTTGTTAATGAAGACGCAAATTATTACTGTTCAGTAAATATTAGAATAAAGTAATTTAATCCAAATAAAGCCAGTAACGTCGGGCTAGTAATTTAATGAACCTATTAAGTCTTGATATTTGCTTAAAACTCCTTTCAATTGTTAATACCGATTTCTATTCAAATCAATCGATCTTTTCTATTTAACTCGTCTCTGTCATGCAAGTCATCAGAGCTTCAAATACGTTTCACCGTCTTAATTGGAACCCTGTGAATTAAGCGCCGAATAACAATATTGTTCTAATTCACGCCGACAATTTGCAGCTTCCATTCAACTTAAACTTATCAATGACCCAAATAACGTCTAATTAAGCCTTTGCCTGGTCAGATCTCGGCAACCTGCGCGCTAAGAGCCACTTGTAACAGTTTATTAATAACGTGGCAGTAGCTCACCGGTGCACGTTCAACTCTGTTCGGGGTTTTTCACTTTTTTGAGGTCTGAAATAGGCAATATATTTACTTTCTGTAAAGTTTTGTTTGCGTAGAATACCCCTCAACATCCGTTTAACTTCACCATTGGCTTGCCCACACAGAAAAACAATTAAAAAGCTAAAAGTTTCTATACTTGGTTTATGAAAAAATATGACGAGTTTTTAAACAAATTTTAATCCCAGTCGGAGACCTCATTTATTTATTTAGTTTTGTTAATTCGTGTCGTAAATAGTAGATAAGTCGTGATATATTTTCACATAGCTTATGTTTATTTGGAACAATAATGTTTAAATGTTAGTTTATTTAAAGTAAAATTATAACCGCACATTTATTTGAATAGGTACATGTTATCGTTGATAGCTGCTATTATATCGATATAGCTGATATTAAAACAAAATTTGCTTCTTTAGAATATTACTATGATGATTCCTTAATAACATGCTTTTTATTAGTTTCACCTGTATGTTAGTATGTTTGTAACCGACTCCTTTGTGCGCGATTTTGACCCACTTTGAAACGTCGGATTGAGTTGAAACTTTGCACGCTTATCAAGGACCGATGACAATACAATATTTTATATA
>DWTU01001158.1:0-14001 GCA_018251515.1 Cecropterus confusis | reverse complement strand
CTTCATAAACCAAATATTAAAATATGATCTGGAAAATATTATGCTTCAGTGTACAGTATTCAGGAACTCGACCGGATAATGAATGACATCATCTAAGTTTATCACTGAGTCGACGGGCTTATATTGATATTTAATCTCTTCGAATGATCTCAAAAGTATTTCATTTATGACTTGGCTTGGTGGTTTTGTGGTATTAGGACGGCAAGCTCCCACAACAGTTCTGTAGGTTTATCGTGAATATTAGAAATTTATATTTGGGTAAATTTTATCAATAAGCTCTTTTACAGTGGAAACAAGTGTACCTAACTCTGTAGGAGTCTAGGAGAATCATATTATCATCTAGTTCCGGGAAATCACCATTTTCATATTGATATTAAATCACCCGAGAATGTTTTTGCAAAATTTTAAGTAGATTGGACCAAAGAATCTCGTTGTCCTATACAAACTTTATTTCCATTTTTCACCTCTTTAGCCGTAGAATTTCGGGAAATCTGTTCTTGTCGGATGCCTACGTCATAAAAAGAATACCCTTCAAATTTCAGGACTCAACGATCGGCGGTTAAGGCTGTGCGATGATCCGTCAGTCAGTCATTCAGGACAAAGAATTTTATAAACATAAAATAAGATACATTATTTCACTTGTCAAACTTCAAACATGTTTACTCTGTGTGTACTTAGTCTGTAGTTAAGAACGCGTGGAAATTGAAGCAGGTAGAATGAGAATGTAAATAAGAAATATTTTTGTTATTTTGTGTGGAGGGCAAACATTCACGATTGCCGGTCTCTCAGCCTAACATAATTTTGTTAAGCGCTCGGTGATGGAGAAAACTGAAGTACTGTTGCAGACTTGTAATACTAACTTTTTAACTTCATATGGGCTTTATTTTTTATTTTAAGCTTGAGTTTAGAACTCGGTTTGTGTTCGTTTTAACATAATTTTGTAAGGAAGAGATTTTAACTTTGATTAAACATTTGAATTTTGATATTTTTTTTCCGTTTAATATTCATTTCGCCTTCTTTTATACCATTTTTTTTAATTAATATTACGGTTAATTCAGTAGACTAGATTAGTAATTAGAAAAATGGTAGGATTTTTGGGCAATGTGTCTAAATTATGGACGCATTTTTACACAAGCGGTGTTAGTGTGGCTGTTTTGAAGGGTGTAACAAGGGAGATATATTTACATGAAACATTGTAACTAGTCCTCAGTAGCAGCAACGTATCTGTGTACGACCTTAGGACGGACTTTAATCATTTTAGATTTATTATAATATATGTTTCTATTATTGCGGCGGTACTACCTACCATGAATTAGACTGCATTTTCATTTGTAATCTGTACAAATAAATAAATTGTAGTGTGATTGTAATATTAAAATAACAGCTATTAACCATTACGGAAGTATGTACGATGTTATAACAAAACGTCAATTACTAATAGTTTTGTCTGTCTGTTTGTTCTGGAACTGAAATCGCTGGACCAATCTTGACGGGACTTTCTCTTTTGGGTAGCTGATGTCATAAGTCGTAACTTAAGCTACTTCTTACTCTCTTCTCTCTTCTTTTTCTCTTTTTACTCTTAGAAAATGTATTTAGGTTTTGCGCACCAAAAAAATAAAAACTAAGAAACCGCGCGCGCTCTACTCGCACGCAGACACCGTCAATGCCGCTAATATCAGTTGGTAACTGAAACAATGCTATTTTGTTAAAATTGTATAAGGTTACAAATTTCAGCTATATATAACTATCTTCAATTACATTTTTTAAACATGTATACATTACATACATATAGATTTTATACAATAAAGCAGAATACAGAGTCTTAGTAATGTTTTTTGAAAGTCCTTTACAATTAAGCTCTTTACCGAACTCTACAAAAGCTCTTCACAAATTTCCAATCAATGTGCAAGTGTACCGATAGCAAAGAAAGTGTCGGACACATTCACCCGACACCGACACAGCCCGACATTATTTATCGGCTCTTATCGACACAAGACAGCGTCTACCCACCGTGAAACAAGACAATTTTGCACTTAATTGTGAAATATTTTTGCAAGTAATGTTCGATTGTTTTATTTATTTGGTTTGTCTATTTCGGAGTTTGTTTATTACGTAACATAATACGTGGAAGCTTGGGGCGTTTAATTAAGATTTGTGTAGGTGGTGCTGAATCAAATTACGTGAATATTTCCAAAAGGCCTTACAGAGCTTTATTAAAATAACTTCAATCAAAAATTTCCAGGAAAAACAGCTATTTCAAACATTGATCATTTTATGTCGGTGTAAGTTGCTTCATGAAAATTCATGCCTGACGACAATTCATGAAATAAACTCTCCAAACTATATCAATAAGTTTCCCTAGTCATATGTAAGTATCAAAGGCATTCTGACTGCGTTATCAAGGATCCACAGATGCGGTGCTACAGCAACGTACCTCTCAGATAAGGTCAATCTTAGATAAGGCTGTAATCCTATCTAGGTTCAATCACAGATGTCCATGAGTGGCCGTGGTCATTAACTATCGTTTGTTACTATGGTCTTTAGCTACTTCAATATTATTAAAAACACGATTTTCCACGAATTTAGCTTTGAGTATGATAAAACGAAACAGAACCTGTTTCTTATTTCCTTCTTATGTACATATTTACAAAATGTATTTTATACTTCCATAGATATCGCTCGACTTACACACGTTTCAATATTTTGAGAAAGCAATACAGTGAAGCTATTTCCATCTAAAAGGCAATTAATCATATATTACACAGTAATTACCTGAAGCTCGCCTCGGCACTTAAAGTAATTAATGTTATTTGATCCGATATGTAATAGTCTGCAAATTAGCCGACGTTAATCAACTTAGCACTCGGCTGCTGTAATGAGCGCACTTTGATTGAGGATACGGAACCTCGGGAAATTACGTGCAAGGAAGTTAGGATGCCTGGTGGAAATATGTTTAAGTGTTGACAAATGTTCGGTTATTTCTTAGTAGCGCGTTAAAGTACTTTGAGGTAAGACAAGGTAATCTTTTAATAGTCATTAAAAAGAACTTTAAAAAAACATTAAAATAGAACATGCATTTTTCTTAGACGATACTTTGATAAATACTTTAATTAGAAATTTTAAAAACTAAACCATACAGTCAACGCCGTCTTGCCAGTCTGCTTGTTCTTTCCAAAGCAAGAACGAATTAGGGAAAGAAAACAGCCAACGTTGAGGGAACACTACTTTACAATAAATTGCTAACAATTATAAAATGTACACTCATTCAACGTATTCAAAACAAAACTTGCTGAATATATTATGTCCAAATACTAACTACCTACTATAGATATTATTAAGTAAATGCATGCGTTGGGTGGGTAACTCTCTTATTGCGTCGGGAAATGTCTTTCTTTTTATTTTATTTTTTCAAATAACCATTGTTCTCATGTAAGTGCTGTAAATCTTTTTTGAGAATAAAGATCATTTAAACCTAACTTTACGTTTCATACGTTTTACGGTTAATACGTTTCTTTATAAAGTAAGTGAATAATATTACTTTAAAATATGGAAGAATGAGTATCTATGGCTTTATCGGGGAATTACAACCGCCTCACCTATTTCTAGCATGAAGTAGTCCTTGCGTTTCGGTGAATGGGTATAGTCGTCAGCTCACTTTCTTATGGGGTGACCATTTTCGTCCTCCAGTAGCAACTCAACTGTCGTTGTATTGCAGTGCAAAGCAGTCGTCACATCGCATTAAAAGGAATTGCTATTAGCTATGTAAGTCTTATAAGAAAAGGATTAATTGTTCCAGTCAAATAAATTTAACGTTATTAAACGACATCCTCCATTATTTATATATTTTTTATAATATTGAATAAGCAAACGGGCATGCAATATACTTGATCCCCAGAAGTCACTATTATTCTGTACTAGAATTCTAGCTAATACCTATATTCTAGAAGTCTACCTCAAACCGATCACAGCTCACCACTCCTTAGGATTAAGACGGTCGCCTCATATTTAGAGCAAACAATTGACACGAACTGAACTTCCTCAACTATGAATGTGCCCAAATCGATATTAGGTATTCCATTCAATACATACATTTGCATGCTTATACCATCGCTAAACATATGCCTGTATGTACAGACAATGACTAAGTGCAGTCGTGCCAGAAGTTTGTTTGTTGCCGTGTGCAGTCGTCTACGTCCCAGTTCCCACTTGACTACAATTTCTCGACTGTGTATCAGTTATTAGTTGCAGAGGAAAGTTTTACTGTGTGCTTATGCGCTAAACTTACTTCAAGTCTTTAGTAGATGCATAATTATAGTTGCTAAATTTCAACCAATATTTAGCCTCCTTAACCAACTTCAAAAAACGTTCTCAATTAGACTGTGTTTGTTATATATTTGTTACACGATTACTCCGTCACTTATGAATCGATTTGATCATTCCTTTTTGTTTGAAAGGTCACCTTGAAATGTACAGACACCATCCTAAGTATGGGAAAATAGTGAAAGTAATTTTGTAAATACTCCACCTTAAATTTTATTTATTTTGAATACCTTTGGATTAAGGACGAATACTTGGAGTTAGGATTTTTGTTAAAAATATAACATGCGTTTTCATAATAACGTAATGACACTAGGATTTAAAGCAACAATGTAATTTACATAGGATAACGTGAGACCCAAACTAAATAAACCTGTCTTATCACACAAGGTCTAAATTAAATAAACATTATTATCGATCCTCATTCTCCCTTTAGAGTATAAGTACTTCCTTTACGCATATTTAAAAAAAAAGAATTTCCCAACTCATTATTGTTACCGCACAAATCTATCGACTCGATAAATTTCCGCCGGCTCATCCGGATGCCGTAGTGAGGCAATCGATCGTAAAAGTGAAAAAGTGCATTTAGTCCAATGAAAACAAATGAGCCGGATTCAGAGATACATTCGGGACATTAGTAACGTGGATCTCTACAGTCCATCCGTGTCCGGAGTTTCATTGTTTTCCGAGCACTAAGCCTCTTGTTTGATTTGACGAACTATCGCGATATATTCACTTGGGAGCTACTTTTGTAAGAAGTGTCTTTTAAAATAATCTATGGAAGTTAAAACACAAGCGATAGTGACCTAATAACATATTAGTGTCAGTTCATATTAGCGACTGTCGCTGATTGTCGCCATCTGTTGTCAGCAAATGACAGAGTACGTTCGATGCCGACTTACGATGATAACAATAGTTCTGATTTAATCTATTTCACGTTGAAGTAAAATTTATACCATATATAAATTATACATTAAGTCTGATGAACATTTTCGGTAATTTACTTACTTGGAAACAACTAAATTGATCATAAAAAAAGAATCGCAAAAATCACCACGTCTAAAAAGATAAAGGATCTTTTTACCAAATCTTTTAAAATACAGTTTTTTGAATAATAACTCAACAACTTAGACACTTTCTTAGACTTAGGTAGCATCTAAGATAGATTTTGATAGCTTTAAATCTAGTATTATTTTAATCGCTGACCTCTCGCAGTGAGTCAGAAGTCTATCTGGACATTAGTTTGGATTCCAGCGGATACTGCTACCCGATCTCAGCGCACCGAGATCTCTCACGGACTTACTCGTATTAATGTCGCTATTAGTGTTAAGAATCGTCAGTATCTACGATACTCGTTGGCCGGTTGTTTCATTAGCTGTAAGCTTTTTATCATTTATATATTATTGGCCGGTTGCAAGTGAGGCTTAATTTGGTATGGTTAGCATCTTAAAATACTTGAATCAAAAACATAGCTGATAAATCCATTTATACAAATCATTTACCAACTTCTTATATGTATGATATACAAGACATAATATTTTCAAATACTTAGTTGAAAATTAAAAATATTTTTATAACTTTACATTACATGCCATACAATTAGTTCTAGGCTTTTATTAAGGAGGATCTTCATTATGCATCCATCAGCCTTGTGAGGTCAATTCCAACCGGTCCTGTGTTTTAAACCTAAAGAAGATAGAGGAAAACCCGCTGTCTTCTTCAGTCACAAGTGTTCCTCCTCTTCCTTTTGCCTAAATATGATTTCGAATCGTCATACTTTTTCTTAAAGTGCCTCTCAGCTCACAGGAAATTGATCATTGGCTCAGATTTTTTAATCAGTCGGACTTTTATAAACACCAGTTATTAATACGAATATATTATGTATCGACAAAACCACGATTCGATTAACAAATGACATGATCCAAAGAACAATACTCGAATAGATTAATTCAATTTCGACCATGCGATGTCCATTTTGAAACAAAACAGTTGTAAGAGGATTAGCGAAGTGAGCCCCTCCGCAAATTACGTGATTGAATCCATATCTATCGAGAGATTAATTTAATCGCCAAAAATGAAACGTTACTTCATTAAATGATATTTAATTGGTAATATTCAGTAGGTATCTTATAACGTTACTTTTTATAAAGTAGATATCCACTAAAAGCTAAGAACAAAGGTTTTTTTGATGTTGCATATCTAAGAGGATTAAATATGATGTTAAATGTTGAACGTATTATTGTGTATTAAAGTCTGGACACCAGAAGACACGGGCACCAGCATCAGCTTATAAATTTTAGTTATTTTGATGTGTAAGCTATATAGTTTTTAAATTACATCCAAATTGATTAATAATTCTTGTGTAAAAGTATACATACCCATTTTTATTTTTTTATATGAATTAATTTATTTTAATAAACTTATATGTAGAAAGAACCAATTTTAAATATAAAAAATTGTATCCAAATTAATGTCCCTTGGATGAGTTCCCAGAAGGTTTGCAACATTACCTCGTTGAGTAGCTGAGCTAATTCATTGGCCGTGGTACGTGTCAGGTTTCTGGTCATAAATATTTTATTTTGCATACTACAATTTCAATACTATATCAGTTGGAATCATCTTTCTATCTTTTTATATTGCTGCTTTGCATGAATAACCGCACAATTCATATCATCAATTTTAAGTTAAAGATACAATTTTATTCTTATTATATGATTCTAGAATTGAAAATTTGGTGTTCTAACTACACTATGGTTAATGGCTCTTTTATTTTTTTTTACTTTTTTGACTTTATTAATGCAGTAAATAAAAACCAAAAAGCATTCTTTAATTTTTACCTGGCTCCTATAAATTTTGCGTTTTTGTGTTGTGTTATTATTCTTGCAAAGCAGCGATATAAAAAATTAGAAAGTATGATTCCAACTGATAGTGGTAGTGATACCTATTCCAAATATTGGTCTGCGATAGTACAATTTTAAAATATCTTACTATTTAAGTCCGACTGCTGGGCATTCATTTAAGTGAAGATGACGGCAACAGTCCATTGTCCTAGCCTATTGTACTTTTAGTTTTAATAGTACTTTTGGTAGAACACAGTAGCAATTGATTTATGATAAAAAAAAAACCACAAAAAATATAAACAGACGTCTGCCATCATAAATTAGTTTAACGCAAGGAAAATTTTCGATGCAAAATAGCTGAAAATAGTTGTAATATTAAATACCAATTAATAAAAATAAAGTGAAGTTACTATAAAATGCTTGTCGGTCACACTGAGAAAATATAAGTACTTAGATAACACGAAAATATTACAGTAATAGAGAGTAAAATATATCACGCTGTGCATAGAAATATTTCGGCGTAGAGACGTGACCGGGCATCATATTGAGGCATTGCCTATACATCAGGGGAATGTAGTCCGTTCCGTGAAATATCGTCATATATGGATACGATAATGGGTTCCTTTTATTACAGGGATTACTGGTATTCGTATTTGTGCATGCCGCTGGTTAATTGATAGGGATTAAAAAAATCGATATGGAATTTAATTTTTTTTTATCATTTTGAAGTAGCAAACGAGTAAGTAGGACCTTCATATAGAATAGGGGTTCTATCTCAAGCCGATCCGAGATGCGTTGCTACTCCCGAGGTCTAAGATGGTCGCCTCATATATAAGTAATAGATTAAATAATATACAGCCAAATTAATTTATTTCACGTTTTCTTGTCAAATTTGTTTGTGAATCTTGATATTTGCCAGTATCTAAGCTAATACGCGATTATTTTAAGATTCACTACATTCGATAAATTTAAACATTTTTATATTAAAATTTAATGGAAGTGTAACTTATAACTCTCAGAATGACGTTTATAAGTTATTTACAACCGTGTTATGATAGTGAAATACACTAATAATTGTTTTACGTTATGAGATCTATATCTCTTGCATTTAGTTGATTGTACAACTCGTCCTTTTATTTAACATAAACCGGATTTTGATGATTTCACTTCATGAAACAAGATTGGCATCGATCATGGATGCGTTGTTACCACGAGATTAAGTTGGAATGCGTTACGTTCTCGCTTTACCATACTCTATAAATCAGAACATAACAGAGCTTATTACTTCAAAGATTTTTACCCTATTTATTCAATTTTACCATAATTCTGCCTTATTACGTATGAGGCTTTTTACATGACACGTAGCGGATTGATTCCGATATCAAGTATTTTTACATTTTTATTGATTCTAATCTAGTAAATTTATATCAATTAAATGTATATTGCTGTTACGCAGCCACCTTTCTTGAATAACTCTAGTCTACACGACGCGAATAAATACATAGAAAATGATAGCAAAAAATAGCTAATATTACGTGAATGTGGTTTCTTAATCCGTTATTCTTATTGTGCACAGTTTATGCAAGCGAGGGAAGGTTAACGACTTGTTTATGACTTTTCTGAACTCTATTTACCGGGACTCGTCAAGCGGGTTCAAATCGAGTGGTTCTCACTATTTGATTCGTAATTTTATTGCCGTATTGATATGTAGACTAAAGGTTGAGATCTTATAAGATTGGTCTATGTTAAAAAGTTTAAAGGATATTTTTATCAATGATGTAGGTGTTGCGTAAATAACATTTTTATTACACATCTATTCTGTCAAACTTCCACACAACACTTTTAAAATGTGTTTTTTTCTATCACTATATATCAGTGGTTCCTAACCGGTGGTCCGCGGACCACTGGTGGTCTCGGAAAGCCCCCGAAGTGGTCCGCAATGTCATCCGAAGATTGATGAAACCAAAAAACAATTTCTATTTTCGATTCGAGATATTGCCTATCACTGTCACCTATCTTTGTTTTTATCGAGATATCTATGAGAACAGGGATTTTCAGCGCATTTAATAATCAAAAACAATCATTAAAATGCCAGAATGCCAAATGGTTGTAAGGCAGTGCCGATACGCGTTTGGATTTAAGTAACACTGAACCAGGTGTTTTATTTTAAAACGATAAATTAACTCTTTATTCATTTTCAATTTTATTTTTACTCTATATTGCTCACACCTTCCAATAGTTAGTGGTCCATGGGTGGACAGAAATTTTGTCAAATGGTCCCTCGTCTTTAAAAGGTCAAGAACCACTGCTATATATGATGTAATGTATATGTAATATAATCATATCTGCATATTTTACAGGACAATTAAATTGTTTAATTTATCTGAAAAACTGTAATAAGCTATTATATTTTCCGTAGCCTTATAATTTTCAAAAACACCTCAATGTTCCTTTAAACATGGGTATTAAAAACAAAGGTTTGAAGATGATTTATTACCTGTCATAAAAGTTCACGAAATCTTGTAAATCACGGTGATCAGCTGAATCTGTAAAATAGGGTAGCGAAGATTGAAAGACCTTTTGTCGGCGACGTAAACAATTACTAAAAGTAAAAAGTGAAAGTCGATTATATGTAATTAGCAACTAATTAAATTTCTTACTCGACTGTGCAGGAGGGTAAAGATTTTCGAGCGCATGTATTTCATGTATGTAATGTCTTTTCTTATTGTGATAATATAGTTATCAAATGTGTTTTTTTGGGAAGGTTACATATTTGTGCCGTTTGCGGTAGAGACTTTAGGTTCTTGGGGGCCGGAAGCACGACGGTTTTATAAAGAACTGTCGTCGCGACTGGTCGATGTTTCTCGAGACCCTGGGCTGGTGCGTATTTTGGCCAAAGAATAAGTTTGGCCATTCAAAGAGGAAACGCTGCCAGTATCCTTGGGTCTCTCCCAAGAGGCAGCGATTTGGACTCTTTGTTTTACCTGTAATTAAGATATTTTTTTAGGTTTTTTAATAGAGTTTTTGTTTTTTTTGTGTTTAATTTTAAGATGTATATAATAATTGTATATATAGTAGTCACTTAATTTTCAGAAATAAAGGTAATAATGAATTTGCAACATATAGTATACATAAATTTTCATATATTAATTAAATTCATGTGCGTATTGTAAATATAAAGCGGGACAAAACTTTTGCTTCACATATAAGTGTTATAAAGATACAATATAATAAAAACACAAAATCACTACCGTTTTTATACTATACAATATTTAATCATACGTGTGACATAAACAAAATCGTAAATACATTTCCAAGCGATAAAGCCATTAGACGTTACATCGCATGTCAATTAAGTCCTTTTGTATCGCTTTCACACGACCAAACATAATAGGACCTAGCCGAGAAGTAATTAGGCAGTTGGGCGGCAATCAGTAGCGGCCCGCAGTAAATAATGGACTTGCCGCGTAGAGCGATCGTGTGGTGACGTCACCACACTCTCGTTCATTAGCCGAAGATACGTTTCACACTTTCCTTCGCAATAGTTGTTTACAACACAAGAGTATAAAGAGGTTTATTATGAATTTAAAATATAATGTAATTATTATTAATAGGTGCTTACAAAGAGTCTAGAATTATATGCATGATTTATATGAGGAAATCCCAGTAAAATAAATTGTGTTGAGTAAAATAGAGAGAGAGAGAGAGTAAAATAGAAGTAGCAAATGAGCTTGCAGCCCACCTGATGACAAGTGGCTACTGCCGCACATGGACATATGTAATCAACCCTAGGTAAGATCAAATTCTTACCTAAGGTTAGCCACAGATGCGTTGCTACCCCTGAGGACTAAGATGGAATGTCTCGAAAAAGTATTATACGATCAACTTAGCGAAAGTTTCGGATTGGATTCCATTGTCGGGTTCGATTGCTGGACTTAATTGATGTACAATATCGATTTCGGATCCATTTAAGATTATTTGTAAATTCTCCTTCGTTTGTTTCGATTACTTCCGCGACAAAAGGAATTAGGAGTGGTGAGTAGAAGTGTAAATAGCATCTATATAAATAATTATATCAAATAATTTTCTTGCTGGCTGACTCTACCTTTATTAGCTTAAGAAACGTCATTTTCCAATTTATACTAGTTCATATTCACACCTTCTTTAACATTCAGATAAAATTACCACTTCCTAACTATTTATTTACAAATAATTGGTATATGCGAACGTGGATACCACACATTGATTCTACCCAGGCTAGATTTTTTTATTATAAGGAAGTTGCAACCGAGCGTACAGGCCACCTGATGGTAAACGTCGATAGCCATCTGCTTTCAACCTCAGACAAAATCAGTTTTATTTGAGGTTGGCCTCAGACGCGAAGTTATCCCTGAGGACTAAGTTGAAACGTCTCTAATAAACGTCTCTAAGTATATCATTTACCACGGCCTTGAAACAAAATCAAACAACGTTCAACACTGCTGTTATTAGGCAGCTATTTTTGCCTAATATATGACAGTGATAGCCAAGTGATTGAAACTCTGCCTCTCAATCGAGGGTCCGGGGTTCGAATCCCAGGGACGCACCACTGATTTTTCTAAAATTATGTGCGTATTAGAAGGTAATTATCATTGCTTTACGGTGAAGGTAAACATCGTGAGGAAACTTACACACCTGTGAGTTCTTTAAAAAGTTCTCAAAGGTGTGTGAAGTGAAGGGACAGCGCGGTGGACTATGGCCTGAAACTCTCTCAATCTGAGAGAAGACCCGTGCACAGCAGTGGGACAATAATGGGCTGACGGTTAACGGGCAAAACTTTACATTTCACAAAAAATGATTTAGTAAAACATTCGTTGTAAACATGGCGTTACATTATTCAAATTGATCGTGTGTAAATATGTATATATATATATATTTCCCGTAAGATAATATTTTAAACTCCTAGACGCGATATTTACTATACTTAGGATGGGTTATACATATACTATACAATAATATAACTATGGACTAAATTGTTCTAGGTCTTATTATTTGTCTTTCTTATTATTATTTTTTTCGTATTTATGACATACGTGGGATTTTTTTAACTTCAAATGTAAAACTCGATTATTGTCATTTAAAAGTAAAAAATTCGCGATTTGACAGTGGGCCACTACCACCGCACTAGTTAACATGGCTGGAAGAGGGCTATAAGACAAATATTTATACAAAGATTTCCAAGTTGTTAATCAGGCTTAGCATCGTATATAGCCGACATTAGGTAGAAGCTCAATCATATTAATATCGATAAGTCAAATACATTACCAAAGCCTCCAAAAAATGGAAGTAGTTGCACACATCCTTGAACTTATTCCGTTGACCACAGTACATCCACACGATGAACGCCCGTCGCACCGTCACGTTAGTGTACGCCGGAGACGGCGGCTCCAGCAGACTGTGCCTGTTGTCCGATATGTCAGACATCGGCCCGATGAACGCCATCCTATAAAGAAACAGTTACGTGATAATAAGCGGTAACAGGGGTCCTGTTTGAAGTCGAGCATAGATAGAGACGATTCTAATGACAATGTCATACGTCACAATCCTCCAAGCTGTTTGGGCTGTAGCGTGTGCTAAAGAAATGAACATACATAGGTACATACAAACATACATATACGTACATACGGTCGGAAAACATTACCTTCCTTCTGACACAGTCGGGTAAAAACTACCTAGCTTGTTAAGCTAACTAAAAAGTATTATGTTTTGCACAGCGGACCGGAAAATACGAGAGACTCCACAAAATAACAATGTTATCGTTTAAACCGTTATAATCCAGCAAATTCTGGGGAGAACGTTTATTTTTATTGTTTTACATCTGCTCCAAAACTTTCCTTTGTTACCTTCAGAAAGTTATTTTCAACGAGTTTTATGGAAGCGTATTCTTTAGTTACTTTATGAATAGTTTTCGAGGAAACAAAATTATTGCGGGCAGTATCTGTTATACGAGTAGACGTTTTGATATTTGACTAGCCATGTTACCCACAGTTTAGCCTGCGTGCCTAACAATTTTACTTATTATCACTTAGAGTAGCTGTGCTCCGCGGTTTCACCTGCTACTACATAAGAAGGAAAAAAAACTAACAATCATGGCGTGATGTTATATAGCCTTTAAAACTTCCTCAATTAATGGACTATTCAACACAAAAATATTTTTTCAATTCGAAAAAGTAGGCCCTGAGATTAGCCCGTTCAACCTAACTAACAAACTCGTCAGTTTTATAATATAAAAAAATATAGAAGTATAGATACACAGTCACTACATCGATCATTTTTTTCTTATAACATTGAAGTAGCCATCATTTATCATCATTTACTGGTTTGTAAATGGTTACACATATCTGTAGCGAACTCCATAAAAAACAGTAGTTCAAAAACCGATCACGAGTACGTTGACATTTTTGAGGACTAAAAGAGCCGATATATAAGTCAGTCTCATATGTTTCACGCTTACTCACTAAATTTAGATAAAGACAATACTTGACCTTAATCACAAATGCTCTGGCCTGAGGACTAAATTAAAACGCCTCGGGGATCAAAACGTTCCTTACTATATACACCCTTACTATACCACTACCACTTAACTTAAATAATAATAAAGAGGCGAAACAAGAAGATGTAAAGGATGATATGGAGATATAAGAAAACATACCTTATATCGTAGCTTATTTATATTCGTTTACAACAGTTATATAATATTCAATATTAATATTTTTGATGTTTCATAAAAAACGGTCCAGTCTTCAGATTTCGTTTTAATAACGAATATTTTGCGAGTTGACAATAATTATTTTAAGGATACCCT
>DWTU01001157.1:0-14004 GCA_018251515.1 Cecropterus confusis | reverse complement strand
AGTAGGTTCATAAAAACTTTTGTTTAAGTTGTACGATTTAAATAACAAAATAAGTTTACTTGCTTGAGATGTTTTTTTCTAGTATGTGTAGTATGTACAATCATGTTACAGCCTCAAATTAGACTAAATATGTATTTGTTATTTAAAACTGCGGAAAGCTATTGATAAACAGTAGGAGAAATGTTTTTTTTTAAGTATTTCACAATGAACCCATATAAAACTAACAAGCTTAAGTACTGTCTGTATATTATACTACTGTATATTATTCATAATTTATACCTGAATATAATTTTTAACTACTATAAAAGACGGTAAACAAGCTCAAAAAAATTGCTAAATAAGAAATTTTGAAGTCTGTGAAGGAATTATTCGCCCAAGAATCATACGATAGCAGAAAAACGATCTTATTAATATTATACCAACGATTATTACAATGGATTAAAATTTGTAAATCTTTGTCTCAAATACTACCAATGGACGGATACTTTATGGGCTGAAGTTAAACATTGCATACTTTTGAGTTTGGGAAAGACTAGTTTGTAACAAAAAAGGATATAAAGCGCTCGTACCTATGTAAAAGTTCTAAGTTCATGTTACTTCTTTACAATAGATCATCGTGTACTTCTTATCGTTCAGGGACAAGGTAACTTCTAAGATGTCAGACAATGGAGACGCTATAACTTCTATGAATCCACATTCTCCTAAGTAGAGCATTTATATACTGGTAAGTATATAAGCTACCAGTACGTTCCACCCGTGCGTTCCATTGGAGATCCCGGTTCCCTACAAGCGCTGAAGAAGGCAACATAGGGGGTTCTAGTGGGTGAAAATCCCACATAACCTGGAGTCTCTAAGTCTTCGGTGTACCTTTGGACGGTAAAAAAATTATGCTATGTAATATGAAAGGAAAATCCAGGAAACCAGTTAAGGTGTTAGGCACTGCTAATCAAGTGGAAGGTCAGGATATGCAAATTGTTAGTATGAAAAAACATACTCGTACTTAAGTATATTACGATAATATCAATCTGTTATTATTATCAATAATATTTACACTGATTGATTTGACATTTTAGATGAGAGTTCTTCATAATTTGTTTGTTAGATGGTATAAAAAATTCACTGCATATGGTATATGCAAGGAAGCTTCCTTCCTGTTTCCTGAAATGTTTGTTTCAGAATGTAAGTATATGATAATAAAATCTCCCAAACTAAGTGACGATAAGATATTAAGTAAGATGTCTCCTACACCGCAGTAGCAGGAGCCCCATACTATTATTTCCATATCATCATCAACCCATTATTATCCAGGGCACGGGTTTCTCTTAGGATGAGACTGAGACTGAGACTGAGATGAGGAATTGGTAGACTTCACACACCTTTGAGAACTCTTAGGTGTGCAGGTCGTTTTACGATGTTTCCTTTACCGTAAAGCTTTATTATTTTATTATTAATTTATAATACGCACATCATTTTAGAAAAATGAGTGATCCGTGCCTGGGATTCGAATCTCGGTACCCTCGATTGAGAGACCGAGTTTCCATTAGGTTATCACTGCTCTTATTTCCATATATCGTGTTTTAATTATTTTCTTTCAGATTTCGGATATTTCAATATTTCGCATATCCGTTCTATTCGGTTACAGTTACGAGGTTCTTTAACATCCCTATTTAGGATCGAGTCTAATTCGTCCAGCTTTGGCACATGCGCAGAAGATACAAGCTTTTCCTCTCAAGCGTAATTAAATTAAAACGCATTTATTTAAAACGAATAGGGAATACACCTAAAAAGGGTATACGTTAGTTATATGTTCAGAAATTACATCATAGTAAGTATAAATCAGTCATATGTCCTACAAAACATACATATTAATATTATTTTCCAAGGGTATATTTTCTTGCGTGCCTTGTAGCGTCATCTATTGATATTTTCAAAAAGTTATGGTACATCTTAAGCCATTGATTATTATTAGCAATTAAAGACGTCGTTACAATATTATCAATTGTTTAGGTTTGATTATTAAGAATCAAAACAAAAATACTTGTTTTTAAAACTTCAGTACGGATATCATAATGTAGCACATAGATACGCCATCTTGCGAATACAAAGAAAGAGTAGTTTAAGTAACACATTAAAATACATAGATGGCCGTACATTTTAAAAGTTAGTCTTAGTCTACATAGTCATTCCAATCATATCGTTTTACCTTGTCGTTTTTCATTACCAGATTTTATATGAGATTTAAGACTTAACAACGCATTTCTTAAATTATTTAAAAACAAAATTTACTAGCGCCTCTGCCGGTCCTACTAGTACTTTTTACGCGCTTTAGGTAGGTTCATTTTGTGCTAGTTATTATTATAGCCCCTAGATGTCTCTCTTCTAATGTTACTTTGACCATAAAACACTTTTTACTAAAACATTGCTATTATAATTCGGGAAAACAAATTCAATTTCTGGGTTGCAAAAATATATTCATATTAAATTGACGTAGAACTCGGCCATTTACATGAAATAAATAAGGGCGTAGAAAGTTTCGTTTGATGCAAACCTGTTCAATATTTTTTCAAAATATGGTTTTAATTTTTTAAACATGCTGTTGTCGCTCTTGAACCTTAAAATAAACTGTTTTTCGAGTTGATAATATGGACATGGCACCTCAAGCTACTCTTCTGTGCAAAGAGTGTATCAAAGATGATGGCTGGTGGTTTCGTCCAGCGAGCTGGAGTACCTCGTGTTAGAACGACCACGGATAAACAGGACCGGTTTATTGTTTTTACATCTTTAAGAAATCGACACCTGACTTCTGTTCAGCTGTAAAAACAGCTTCAAGACCACCTTGCAGTGGCTTTAAGCGCACGTACCGTTAGAAGTCGGCTCTGTGAACGTGGTCTAACTCTACGTAAACCAGCCAATGGACCCAAGTTGACGCCAGGTCACCGAGCAGCCCGTCTACATTTTGCGCGCGAACATTTAAACTAGACCCCGGAGCAATGGGACCAGATACTCTTCACTTACAAATCAAGATAATGTTGTACGGTAATGATAATACCAGTTACTAAATAAACGATTTCTTTTTAATTGTTTTAACCTTGTCATTTAATTTGAAAAGTCGATAAAAAGGTGAGTATCAATTTAATTCATCTCAATGTCTTCAGTGTGTTAAATTTAGAACAACGCATATACTAAAATGAAAGTTAATATACTATTTAAAATAAAAGTTTTTTCTCCTTCCATACATTTTCTTGAAGCCTCAGCGTTTCAGCGCTGAAATTGTAAGGTGGCCCGATTCTGCTGTTCGGCGTGTACTTTAATCTGTAAGATGCAGTTCGTATTTTCTCTTCTACATTTCGATATATCCAACAGAATTACTGATATTCATAATAATTGTAAGAAAACCTCACGAGTACCGATACCATCACACTTCTATGGTCTATGTTACACTGCACTAGCGGCATCTAGCGGATTGTAAGATAACTCTCACATCATGATCAAAACTTAGGGTCGTAATAATTTTCATTCGGACCGCTTAGAGGCCGAAAATTCGTCTTATGTTCGAAATTACATGTTAAAGTTACACTTAAAATATCTTTTTTAGATACTTAATTATGATAAACATGTTCATTATCCTCACAATATTTGTGTTAGTTTCATTTTTTATGCTACATCTCTTTGGGTTTTACTAGCTTTAAAGTAATATTTACGTAATACGGGTAGGCGATGAAATAAATAACACAAATTGCTTCGTGTACATATATATATTAACATAAATAATTCCAATAGATTATGCAATACATCAAGTGATCAAAAATTTAACTTATCTAATTAGGTATGCGTCGAACTTACTAAACTGTTTAGATATCTTAATATATAATAATATTTTAATTATAGCATAACATTATTATATTATCTTAAACGGGTACTAAATATCGTGTGCTTTTAATTTTAAAGTAGATAATATTCGTGATAGTTACTGTTTATATTAAATTTAAGGTTACTCGGGCCAATCTGAACGTCCTAAATTGACATGTAACTGGTAGGAGAGTACTTGAGAAAGATTGCCAGTGAGTCAACATTTCAATAAACCACTCAAAAACTGTGCAGAGTTGAACTTTTCATATCTATCAACAGATGTCGCTGCATGTCACGTGAGAAGAGTTTCAGACTACTTTGATTTGAATTAACTTCAGTTCAGCAATGGAAACATACCCAGCTATCCATGATTTGAACCATTTATTGTTCGCTATTCAATGAATTGGTAGAATATGAAAAGTGCAATAATTTTTAATTGGCCTTTAACTTTTGATACAATATTTCTGTACAGATAATATTCCCATGAAGGTTTAAGGCCAATTAAATCAGTTAATGTCTGGCTCCACTCATAAAACATTAGTCGAAAAATGAATCAGCCACGTCCGGTATTGGCCCGACTTTAAATTAGATACTATAATATTTTGATTATAATACGATTATCAATACTTTATTATATGGAACTAATACGTACTGTACCTAGATGTTACGATTACAATAATTATAATTATATATCTATTTCCTTAAATATGATTATACTTTATAAGTATGCAATGTAAATATAGCATTTGTATTTGAGATTATCATATGATTAAATATGTATATAACTAGAATATAGTAAATATGATTTTTTTTCTCTTAAAACTATATATATTTGTATTTAGATTTGTTTAAGCAAGGAACATTAGGATGGGGAAAGTACCACAGACAGTCAACAGACGCAGCCGAATTGTTGGCATTAAAAATTACAAATTATTAAAAAAAATATTGCTCGTTGGCCAAAATTTGCCAACAAAGATCGTAAATTTCGGAGGTACTGTTATAATATATTTAAATTTTCTTCATCGCATTATTACAATACTTAAATATCATTTCAACTTTTCTCCAGTTTATAATTCCAGAATATTTTTAGGAATAGCAATGAGAACGTTGTGTCAAACAAAATAATTGATTAAAATAAAAAAAATATATATATAAATCAATAAATTCCATTATAATTAGTGTAAAAGATATGTTAGGCTTAGCTCATTTGCCGTCATTTTACAACAGGACATCGTTTTCGATTTTTATTCAACTTTAGATAATATCTAATCCCACCACCAATATCGCAAAAAAGATAAAAAAATAATTTGATTATATGTTATACATTTCCGGACACATAAGTTGATCTACTTTGCATGTTGTAGTAGTAGTTGTGTAGTTGTAGTAGTAGTAGTTCTTTTTCAATTTTAATACGTAAATATGTATTCGAAAATGACATAAAATTCAGACACTAAAACTGAATTTGTTCAAATTAACATTATTTTTAAAGCTATATAAATATATAATATTATTTTTAAACCCATTTAAAGAATAGTCAGGCTCAATATGTGTTCGGAAGTGTATATTTGTATTCCCTCCACCATATGAATAAAAATGATAAAAATTAAGACTAAATTCTGGTTTACTTTCTGTAAAAGATATGTTATAGTCAGCTCTTTTAGGGCAGAAAAGGTGAGTGTTTAGACGTGTCTTAGAGGTTGCTGTTCTATGTTTAAAAATTTGACAATAATGTTAAGCTACGCTCACGCTGTAGCCAAGTTCTTGAATTGTATGTAAAGTATGGAGGAAGCTAATTTTGTGGCAATTTTTAGCTGCAGGTAACGAACGAGTATGCAGTGCATCTAATGTGGCCATTGCAGTCTATGGACATTTGTATCCCATCCCATATAGGTTTGGAGGAGATCTATCCGAGGTCGCTTACACATTCAACGGAATTGGCTACAGTGAGAACTAATGATGTAGGTATATGTTATAAGTGATATTTTTATCAAAATACTATGACAGTCGCAATAGTGGCATTAAGTGAAGAGTGTTGGGTTAACATTTTCCTGTTTTAAGAAAAAAAAAGAATTTTGTTACGTTTTCCAATATTTTGAAGTGTCTAATTTGGTCAGGTTATGTCTTTCTATCTACGTTTAGGACCAGTTACAACATTCAATACTATCTACTTAATTTTATCGATATGCGTGATAAATGCTGATGATTAACTTATGTCAAGCGAAAATTAACGCATGCTGTTGATATTGATCTTCGATTCAGTTTCACCCTTAAGTCTGTCGACCCGATAGTTCTACCGTTGGGGCACTGACTAATTTTGTTGTTTACATTATAATGACATACCATGTACCAGTTTCATTACCTGTACAATTTAGTACGTTAGTACGTACTAAATTGTACAGGTAATGAAACTGGTGGGTAGTTTAAAAAAAGTCCGCTCTATGTTGCCGTGTATTTTCAGCTGATTCGCTGATTGTGAGGTTATAAGAAATATGAAAATATGAGAGGGCTCCATAGGCCTACAAAGTTATTATTTTGAAAAGTGAAAAGTTATATTATTATTAACTTCTGTCTTTCGGTGTGATAATGGTGAGTGTTCCGTTAGTAATTTATTCTAATTTCTACTTGACATAAGTTTTGTAACGACCGAAAAGCTATTAATGAGAATAACGATTATATTATGATCAAATGCTTAAAAATACGTTCCAATACATTAAACCGTTGCCACACTCGCTAACAAATTTTATTAATATATATAAATGTGCAATACTTATGAGTTAACTGATTTCTATAAATGCTTTCACACAAAATAATTTGGATTACCTTCATTTTTACACGCGGTTGAACCAATACGTTTCTTACCATGTATCTGTATGTACCATACTGATACATGGTAAGAAACGTACCGTCCGCCGTACAACCGCCACATTGATGTGTGTGTGTTATTTTTTATTTGATCGAAATAGCAAACGAGCACGCAGTCCAACTAATGGTGATTACTGCCGCCCATGGACATCTGTAAGCAACGTCATATAGAACAGGGGTTCTATCTGAAGTTGATCACAGATGCGTTGCCACTCCCGAGGAGTGAGATGGTCACCTCATATATAAGTGAGCGGGCAACCATGTTCAGTCCGCCACCTGATCAACAGTCACCGGTCAACCTATTATGACAAATGGGTGGCAATTACCACCTACGATCAGGTGGACTATATGCTCGTTTACAATGACTGTTACTTAATTTTATTCCGAAACAGATGGGCTGCGGATATCAAGATGTGAAATCGCCAATATGTTTTAACGTCAAAATGACGTTATTATGGTTATCAATTTGGACATGTATTCCATAACTGCAAACGGTTTATTACAATAGGAAATTATGATCGTTCTTGCGCTAGGTATTGTGAATATTTTGGAAAACATTGCATAGGTGTGCTATAATATAGAACAAATAGTTTTTTTTTGTTAAGAATACACACTAAATGTTATTTCATTTAAATCTGCAGACATCGAACGTACCGTGGTAGATGTAATCATATTTTTCTATGCAATATTTTGACGGGCACGGTATGCGTTTGTTGATGTAGGTACACGATGTATAGAAAAATACCATTGTCTGCCACTACACGTCTGTCACGTTCTGTCTGTAGACATAAAAGAGGATTTAGTGTGCAGCTTGTTTTTTTTGAGTTTTTTTCTTTTTTTTTTCTTTTTGTGTTAGTACGAGTATGACTTCGAGTACGTTATGTGAGGTTGTTAGTTTGATGAGTACGGAGCGTGACTAAAATAAATTAGTCCTTGGGTTGCGGGTTCACGAGTTCACAGGTGCCAGGAGTCGCCGGGGTCTGCTCTTCGGTGAATAAGGGGTTCTTTACTTCCATTTCTCCAGTCTGGAATTGCCCGTAAGAGGATATGTAAGTTATTATATTCAAAAAATATGTAAAACGTCAATTGAACCAACAGGATATTTTGAACAAGACATTGTAATTCATTTATACTTGAAGAGTTCATTGACAGTCATCAATCATCAATGATCATCTACGAGTATAACCAACCGCAAACAATATCAGGTCACTATAGTTTTCAAAAATTTTAAATTCTTATGAGCGTTTAATTAACTTTTTAAAGTAGTGTATTAGAATACATTAACTACAAACTTAAAAGGATTAAAATTTACAATTAAAAATTGTTTATCGAAAGTAAAATTGAAGAAATTGAATAGAAGCTGTTGAGCATTCTTGTTTTTAAACGGACCTCGACCTGTGTATAATTATCTGGCAGACCTTACCAGACGTTATGAAGCTTCGGATCATTCTCCGCTCACGCTGTGTCTTACGACAGAGCACGTTGAATCAATCATGATTTAATTAACATTAGAACACAGTTAAGAAAAAAATCATGTTAAGAATAAATAGTTTAAATGAGTAGATACTTTAGCTACTGTAACAATACGGTGCTGGATATGGATTTTTGAGACGCTCGTACGCACTATCCACGTACATGTGATCGTTGTTCCCTTCCGGTTTACCGAACGACGAAATTTGCTGTGCAAATACAGGAAAAATTACTTATCGCATACAATAAATCCGGAGAGTATCATTCTGCTGTAAATTAATTAGGTTACATAATTTGTGCACACAGTAAAAAAATCAGTTTTTAATAACACTGAAATTAAAAATGAATTAACTTAAAATTATAGTTGTTTACAAATTATACATTGTGATATATACTTTTAATTTATAAATTAAATACATCACATATATAAATATATATCACAATGTAATAGTTGTTTACAAATTATACATTGTGATATATACTTTTAATTTTCACGATTAATCGGATGACTGATAATGTGAAAAAATTATGTAACGTAACTACCTTGAGGTGTGTGGCCGTTTGTGGCAGTTTGATACAAAGAAACACAAAAATAGTTTTACAAAACATTTAACTAATTGCGAACGAAGACAAACTACTGAATGATTTCTGGAATTTTTATTTTGTTGATTTCATACTTCCTGATGGTACACAAATAGTATGTTTATGTAGTATTCGTAATTTGGTAATCCATATTTATATTTGACCAGAATATTTTACGGCAGCACATTACATATTAGCGTTTTTATCTCAAAGCATTAATTTATATTTTGAAAATAAGTATTCTTATATTTTGTTGTATGTACGGGGTAAAAGTTTTACGGGGTATATCAAAAATATTTATAATGTTTATGCTTTAAAATGAATAAAATAAAATTCATTAAATGTTTTGAAGGCAAGTCTGAAAGTTTAAAACCAAATAAATTCTTCGTGTATCAGATTGCTTAAAATAAATACCCCAAAAACTGTAATTTACTTCACTGGCACGTATTTTTTTAAATAATAATTAAATTGGCAACCTTTGTTATATTTACTGTAGTGATAAATAATTATTCCCGTCGCATAACTTATTATATAAGTAATTTTACCTTATAGTATTTGTATCTATACGTGATTCGATGAAAGAAATGAAGTCAAAAACATTACTTCATTCACACGCACGTGTCAAAGCATGAAATTACGCCTTTATTTGGAAAGGGCTACTCACCAAATACTTATTATTACGTATTTAATCTGACGAGTAATTTATATTTTTAATGTGATTTTTTTCCATTGTCTACCCATTATTTTCTCACTGAGCACGTGACTTCCCTCAGATTTGAGATAGTCTCAGGCCATAGCCCACCGCGCTGGCAATGTGCGGATTGGTGACAGCAAGAAAAGTATTAAAGTATGATTATTTCAAAACAATTACAATTTGCCTTCTTTGCTCAAATTTAAGCCGTTATGTATAATTAATTGTTATTTTCCGCACAGCCTTTTAGTGATCTCAAGTCGTTGTTTTAATAAGTTTCATTAAAGGCACGAATTCTCGTATCTTTGTTAGTATTTGGATTATAATGTAATATGATAGTCGTTGGGACGGACAAAAGCAGGAAAACCAAAGCTATATGATAAATAAGCGGGAATAAAACTCTAGATAGAAGATATCTCAGAGTAATTTCAGAAAGTTGCAACACGAAAACAGCACAACAAGTGAACTATGCTCTACTGATTTCTCAGATTGCACATTGAATTCTACCAAAGATTAGATAGTAGAAAATAATAGGGAATAAAATAATTAAAATTAAAATCATCTGAATTTGGGTAAACAAAATACATTAAAAGCAAAGTAAAATCATAAAAGTATACGCTTGCAAAATAAAATTCTGCTCATCGACACACGGAATACGATATAAAAACTCTCTTATTAATCACTACATGTACCTTAAATGTATCATGGTTGTTATTATCATTAAATACAATCAATTCCATAACAACCTTACTTTGTGGCAGATGTTTTCGCCTTATCTGTAAAATCAATTAGGTACATTAGTTACATTAAGTATACAATTGATATAGACTGGTGCCAGAAAGAATTTGGCCAAGCACAACCGTGCTTTTCGATACAATTATTGAGAAAAATTCCAAAGGCAAAAACTTCCTGCGCGCCATCTATTTCCAGATGTCCTCGTTCGTTAAGTATTTTTGGTCTTTATTGGGCATAAAACTCGTTATAAGATTTCCTGACTGATTTGTCTTTAAGATTGAAAGGCTACCGCTGTCTTCTTCACGCCACTTGTGCATCGTTCACCGCCAGTCCTTTTTTTCTTGCTTCATCTTTATGTTAGAAACATGATCGCCGCGGCAGTCTTTTATACGTGCAGGCACCTTTTTTCTATTTTAATCCCCCCACAACGTTATGCAATTAAGGTTTAAATTTGTGTCACACGAAACAAGTCAAGCATCCGGCTCTGTAGGCGTTAGCGCTGAGCATTTAAAACATACTTATGTATGTGTATAATCACATAACCCGAGGGCTACGAATCTTAACCTTGCACGAGCATCAGCGTTGAGCAAATTCCAGCAAAATTTACAAAAATTACAAAAATTTAAATTTACAAGTTTTATGGAAATTTCGTAACAGAAAGCGCCTTTCAACATTTGCAGCGCCACATTGCTTGCAGCACCAAACCATGAAATTTCGCTACAAATTGTAACCAAAATTCACTTAACGATGACGCTTGCATATCTTACTTTATGACAATTGGATAAGACCATGAATATTTACTGTTAGTTGTAGCGATATTTGCTGAAATTCTGTTAACGCTGGCGCTTGCAGCGTTAAGCGAATGTTTCGTGACGAACTTGACGTTTCTTTTTTCATAGTATGGAAGTAGCAAATGAGCATGCAGTCCACCTGATAGTAAGTGGCTGCCGCCCATGGACATCTGTAACCGACCCTAAGTAAGATTAGTCTCACCTAAGGTTAGCCACAGATGCGTTGCTACCCCTGAAGACTAAGATGGAATGCCTCGAAAAAGTATATATCTCCCTTACCACACCCTTCACACCAGAACACAGCAGCGCATAACACTGCTGTTATTAGGCAGAAATAGGTGTGGCGGCAGTGATTCCGGAGTCGAACCACAAAGAATTTTTCCCAAAAAAAAGATGAGGCTGGGATGACTAATTCTGAGTAGTGACTTTTGATTCAGAGTTCTGTTGCATTGTTTAGTAAAAAAAAACTGAGAAAACAGCAGAAATAATTCTGACAGATGTAAGTACGTCAGAATAAAATTAATTCTACTGTTTTATACTTACCTATAGACTGAGAATTAATTAAATTGTTTTTCATTAAGTAATGTTTTAGATTCCCTTTATCGTAACAATTTACTTTGATATAGCAAAAGTTGCCGTACCAAGTCTTTGGAAGTTTCATGTTCATATTTTCAACACACAAAGGTTACTTTGCTCGACTTCGGAGGCACTACTGCCAGACCCATATCTTTTTAATAAAAGTAGTAATAAGCGCTGCTATGTTTTGAGTTAACGAGTATGCTAATGGACTTAGTTATCGATAGGACCAGTTTCATTTGGGATTGATTAATTCATATAAAAACATGGCAAAAGATGATATTACATTTAATTTAATAGTCGAAAACCTATGTTGCAAAGTAGAATTGAAGCGTTATTGTTTAGAAATTTCTGAGAACATGCGGCGTTCCAACAGTCAATATAAACATGTACATTTTAATATTCAATGTAATCTATTGCAAAGGGGTTAAAATGTTTGTCTCCTGTGTTCACATCACCATAATCTCTTAATGCTTTTATTGTATAAATAAACTACCCTATAAATTCACTTTTACTATTATGCTATATAATAATATAAATATATCCCTACTTCAACAAAATAGCTACTTGAAATACCCTATAAAATCACCTTTATCATACAATGTACCTAATAAAGTACGTGTAACTCTTTTAATTTCTCCTTCAACCCTATTTTAGCACGGCACAATTTACGAGTTGAAACTACAAGGAAAACAAGGAATTTTAGATGTCATCAAAATTTTATTAGGGGTAATGATTAAAAAGAATGCGACAATTCGATTGTTAAAGTTTAGGCATAAGTGTTGAAGGGGACTAAAAGGCCAAAATTATACTTAGGCCGAAATTTTAAACATTTAGCAACCCCTAAATGGCCTTTAAATATTTGCGATTACCAGAAGCATTAATCCCTATAATATTCCGGAGCTTATACCAATAACTTTGCTGAATTGAAGTGACTAGAAACTCTCACTTAAAAGTTAGGTATTGAAAATACCTTGCCTGGGAGTTCTCGTGGCGTGTCGAACGAGAAACGCCTTTCATAAAGTTTACCTTACGTTTCACGCTGAATTTAAATCGATTTAATAAAGAAAAGCCAAGAATAAAAATGACTCTATAATTCTCCTAAAATCTCGATATCACTTTTTTTATGTTGTTGACTTACAAATGTGACGTACATATAACCATTTTAATCCTTAGAATGCGAGTCTGTGATCGACTTAAGTAGAATCCTTGTTCTGTATGCTGGTGAATGCCTATGGGCGGCAGTCACCACTTGCTATCAGGTCGACAGCTAATTTGATTATTATCACGCTTATCACGAGAAATTATAGTGAAAACAAAAAAAAAACGATTGTCCTTTATTCTATTTACAAGCGCTATTTTTTTTAATTTTATAGCCTAGCCTAAGACAAGATGATGATACATCTGGAACCCGATATTCTTCGTTCAGAAGTCGAAAACGCCATCAGGAAATTAAAAAACAACAAATCTCCAGGGTCTGATTCCATCACAGCGGAAGTACTAAAGTCACTAGGTGAAAGAGGAGTTACAGCTCTACACACCATCTGTAACACTGTGTGGAAGACTTGTAAATGGCCTACAGACTGGGTACATTCGTTAATTCACCCTATACACAAAAAGGGCTCTGTGAGAAATTGTAGTAACTACAGAACTATAGCTCTTATATCACACGCTAGCAAAGTTCTGCTACATATTGTGAATAGTCGTCTCAAATCTTTTCTTGACTGGCAAATTCCGCAAGAACAAGCAGGCTTCGTAAGAGGAAAGGGCACTAGAGAGCAGATTGTTAACATCAGACAAGTTATCGAAAAGTGTTATGAGTATAACATTCCGGCCGTTATATGTTTTGTTGACTACCAGAAGGCTTTCGACTGTGTTAGATGGACGAAACTATGGGTGGTCCTTGAGAGCGCTGGCGTTCCTTCACATTTGATCGTGCTGATCAGGAGTCTATATGAGTCTGGCTTTGGGACAGTAAAATTTGATACCATCACATCCGGTCATTTCAAATTCGAAAAAGGAGTACGCCAAGGATGTGTCATCTCTCCCATCCTATACAATATTTACGGCGAACATATTATGCGCGAAGCCTTGCATGGATGGAATGGCGGTATTAAGATAGGCGGCTTCAAATTGTCCAACTTGCGCTACGCAGATGACACAACTCTGTTTGCTTCATCAGAAAATGAAATGAAGAACCTACTGGATCGGCTCGAAAGAATAAGCTTAGACTTTGGCCTTTCGATCAACAGGAGCAAAACTAAGCTTATGGTGATCGACCGCTCCACGTCTCTTGTGCGCACAGATCTGCTCAGCGACTTTGAAACCGTTAAGGAATTTCAATACCTGGGATCAGTAATTAATAACAAAGGAAATTGCGACACAGAGATACGACGTCGCATCGGTATGGCTAAAACGGCAATGAACCAGCTTACCAGGGTATGGAAA
>DWTU01001156.1:0-14005 GCA_018251515.1 Cecropterus confusis | reverse complement strand
GGTAACGCCGCATGAGTCATGTTTTTTCGTGCGTGCAGCCAGCTCTATCGAATTATAAGACGTTGTCACGTCAAAATGATCTGTCCTAAATGTAGTATATTTGATTTCAGTTTTTCTTAACTTTATCGTGGTTTTCTATTTGTCAACACTCTGCTTTTATTTGGGTTCAGTTGTAGTCTTACTTTCCCGTTTTCTATCACAAGGTCTTCTATCATTCTGCTGATGTCTTCAGATGTTTTGACTAATAATACTATGTCATTTCAAATGTGTCAACGATTGATGTCGTTTGATGTCGTTTGATGTCGATTGATCTACATTAATCCCGAGATTGTTCCAGCTCTGTCGCCTGAAAATTGATTCTAGGATAGCCGAGAATATTTTGGGAGATAGCGGGTTTCCCTGTGTAACGCCTTTTTTAACTTTTGGTTGGTCTTTCTTCTCTAACTAGATTCTTTGTATGCTACGACAATATACGTTTCTTATTAATCAATTCAATTTATCTTCAATCTCTTGTAGTCTCACTAAAACTTCCCATCTATTTTTATGTAGTACAGAATCGAAAGATTTGGTGTAGTCAATGAAAGTAATAAAGTATGTAAGCTGGTACTTGCTAAAACTACATGGATGTGATCAATCACCGAGTAGTCCTTGCGGAATCCAGCCTGTTTGATAGGTAGATGTTCGTCTACCGTTCTTTCAATCCGTTTCAAAATAATCTTAGCGAAGATCTTTGTTTATGCCATCGGGACTTGGTAATTTATCGACCCTTTGTGTGTCTATGGCTCTCTCGACTTCAGCTTGAAGAATGTTACGGACGCTTCAGGTATTAACCAAATCGATTTCATCTTCTGTTGCATTACTTTTGTGCAATTCCTCATAATAAGATGTTGCCATGTCTGATCTGCGATGATTCCATTTTCCAGTACTATTTTCTCATTTTAGGTATCAAATCCTTTAATTTTTTCAATTCCTAACATGAATTTTTATTCCACCCGTTTCACTTACATACTTTTTTATTATTTCCATATACTTTGATTTATATCCTTTCCTATGCTATTTTTGATTTTTTTACTAAGTACCGTTAATTGTTTTCTTCTGTTTTGAAATTCCTTAGCACTGATTAAGTGTTTCTCATTTCTAGTAGTTACGTTGTATTTGATGTTAGCTATTTTCTGTGTTCAAATTTAGTGTTTGCAACAAGTTGTATTTAGGTATTTTTTCTATCCAGTTGTATTTTTGTCGTGTTTTTAATTCTTATGTGTTTGATTCGAAGTTTGTGAATTTATCACTAAGAGCAGTTGATATTTGTTATAACTAATAATTTTTTAGCTTCGTATTTACGGTGTCTTGTTTTGATCTACGTCTTTTTGGTTGAGTATTTACCAGTTTTTCTCTAATTAGTTGGGTGATTGGTATTAAAGTTCAGTTTGTTTATTACCGTAATGTTAGTGAAGTAGCTATTTTTGTTACTCATTATAAAATCAATTTGTTTTTTTGTTTTACCATTTACCCCATAACTCATTTAAAATGACACGAAATTAGTTTCGTTCGTGCATGCACGCATGATAATGCATGATAAAATAGAAAATCTACCAATAATTTTCAGAATAGCTTTTATAAAATGAGAAAAAAGGTAATTTGTAGTCGTTCTTGAACTATCTTTCCAGCTTACGTTATTTATACTGTATTCTATATTTTATTGACAATTTATTTATTTAATATTAAATAAAATAAAAGGAACATCGTATGTAATATTTTCTTTCCCTTTAGTTATTTATTACTAATTGGCAGTAGGTATGCCATTCGATTATGTATTAGGTATGATTTCACTATCATTACGTAGAGTAATTTTCCAACATGGTTGGGTTTATATGTAACTAGGCCGTAAATAACTATGTAATTATCGTTCACCATTTAATCAACGTACACTTTTATCCTGGTTTTAATTTTTAAGTATCGAATATATTATAATTGTATAAATAGGTTCTCATATTAGGGGTCATGTAACAATATGGAAATTTAACACTTTTTATCAAAATTCGTCATTTATCTATGTATTTTTTGAACGAATCATCTCCAGAACTTAAAATATTGTAGATTAACTTTTTATGAACTGTAAATCTTATTTTATCAATTAATGCACTGTAATCAATCATGTAACTTAATCACTGTAAGTCAATATATCTCAAAACTTAGACGAGAAAAAAACGGTGCATCTGGTATAGGCAACCTTAGAAGTTTATCTTAAATTCTACCAACTTTACAGAGATAGGATTAAAACTGAGTTTTTAAGCTGCTTTTGTATAATTAGTTTTGTATGAATAAGGCGTTGTTGTTGTGTTGACAAATACCAAAATACCAAATATCATGTCAAATTAAGAAAAGATAACATAATAATTCAATAGAATACAAACTTCATTGTCATGCAGTGCGTCAGGGTTACTGCAAATATTCCCATTTTAAAGCAAAGTAAATGTTTGTGGCATCGATAAATTTATTATTCATTGATTTCATGCAACAGTGGAGATCCCCGGTGGCGGATCATCTATTGTAATAAATAATAATGACGTCATCAGATCTAATTATAAAATGGGGAGATTTAAAGTACCCACGCTCATAAATACATAGAAAAGTGGAATAAAACATATCGGAATATAAACTTATGCTGACAGAAAATATAAATTTTAATCTTCTCTCTTTACTGGTATCTGTTACATATACTCCACATGAAACTTTTTACGTACGAGATGGAAAATCCAGTAAATTTATGCAAGTATATCGGGACATTATTCTAATCAACCCCAGATGAGGCGAGACTGCTAAAGTGTGAAGTCGACCACAGTTGCGTTACTATTCTTGGGAACTTCAAGAATTTCATTTCAATTCAACTTCATTGTTACATTTTGTACCTCAATAACTAAAATTATATTTTAAAACTGTAAACATAAGATTATTTATTTAACACGAGATAATTAAATGCGATATTCTTCAACAAATAAATACAACTATTTACTTGTTGCTGTTTGCAATACTACATAATAATAATAACAAAATAATAACTTGCGAAAGCGCGTAAAATCTTATTTACTGTAATAATTATATCTGTCACCAATATAATCAGATCAGGTAAATGAATTAAATATACAGTTAATGTCACTATTCACAAGAGAGGGAAAATGAGTACTTTACTACGTTGAATTAAGTATTTACTTTATGAAGTTATTAGAAATGAATAATATTTTGATATTTGAGTGTCTTTTTTATCACATCCAAGTTGTAAATGAGCGCTTGATGGTAAGTGGATACTACCGCCCATGGATCTGTACCGGATGTCCAGTGCTTGAAATTAAGTTTACTGTATTGAGTCTCAGATGTAGACGCGATCTTTATTTATTATTATGAGATAGCTAAGCTGCTTGTCAACTAATTGTTCGCAATGCGATAGCACTTGGATAAATGTTCTGTGTCCTAAGTACAAGCTTAATACTTTTTCCCCAGAACGGTTTTTTTACGTTTTCGCCCATCCAATGCAATGTACACTGCACAGTTACGTTTTCGTTTTCAGCCATATCTTGCAATGTACTTTGCATTGACGGGTGAAAATATGGGAGTAAACATAATGAACTCGTACAGAGGGTACTATAATTTGATAATAGAATGATTAATTATTCAAGAAAAATATTATATATGTAATATTTACCGTAAGCCGGCGGTCGTTGTAGCGCGTCGTAGGGCGCGCACCACGAGCCCATCACCACGTTGTTTCCGTAGAGCCCGCCCGCCACGCCGCCCACGCCGCCCACGCTGCCCACGCCGCTGCTGCCTGCCAACCAAGCAACCATTGACTTTATTCACTTTTTTAAATTACATTTAATCTTTAAAGTGAACATGGGAGAGTTCTTTCGGCAGGATTGATGTGTCAGTTCTTTGTTTAGGTAAAATATACATCTACAATAAGGAAAACACAAAGGCACGGGAAAGTTATCTGCTTTCTCTCCAATGTGAGATTTACAGCAGTCTTCCTTGCTATAAACCCCGTTAAAAGTACTTATCCTGGGATCGAAAAACAAAACTTTATAATAGATTTTAATTCTAATAACATTATTAAGAAGTTTTTAATTTTAAAATGATTGTATCTTACTTTAGAATTGTTGTCATAACCCACCACTGACTGATATCGGTGTTGTATTTTAAAAAATCAACCAGATATTCTAAATATCAACTATCTATTAATTACTTCCAAAAGGATATATTAAATATTGAACGTAATGCTAAACCATGTTTAATACCCAAATCGACAATATGTAAACTTATTTTTGCTATATGGAATACCACGATTATGTACAGGAGCCAGCTAGAAACTCATCTATGTCCTTACAGGAAAACGTCATTCATCTTACGATGACGTCTGAGTTGGTGGCTTAGTGGTACCATCCTTATAGTTGTTTAAAATAACAATTAATTACCTATACAATATAATTTTGCACAGAACTATCATGTTTTGTCCTCAATATACCTAAAGATCATATATAAATTATTCCTTCAAAAATATTTTTAATTTATTTTATATCACCAATCCACAAAATAGTAATTTAATAGATAAAGGTATCAATGTAGATAAGTGGACGAATCTAAACATCAAAACTGTCCATCAATTAATGCAACTAATGACGCGATAGCGGTGTCAGTCAACTGTTATTTTATTTGGTTTCATTTGTTGGCACATACTATTTTTTATTTTAAAAAGTATGCTTACAATAAAAAAAGTATCCTTAACAAAATACACAAACTGATAATGTTACCCAACTTATTTGCTATCGAGTTTTCTTATGTAATAAAGTAAAAAAAATACCGCTCACGAATATTTTTCACTGTTAACGATAAATGGTACTGTGCGAATAAAACAACAATATAATATATAGATAATAAATAAATATTAAATAACGTTCTCCACACTTATAGATTCACACAGAAAAGCCCTGTTTGCGGCGTCTTGGACAACACTATGGCCCAGAACTTAAGATACAAAACCTTTTAGGTCACACTGGAACGCTGTAGCGTCACGGGGTCATCAAAACTACTAACATACTATTACTATCAACACACCTGCAATCATGGCAATTTTGTGTAACCAGCTCTGCGGTAGCGATGTCGCGTCCATGGCTGAGTTGGTTCCTCGATAGAACAGGTAGGCACTCTGCCTTACAGTTTTGGAGCAAGCGACCCGGCGGTCAGAGGTCAGGGCGCACACTGACGGCCGCCCGCGACTGACACCGCCTTATCGCTTATGATTCACAGCCTTTGTTACGCTACTGTGTGACGTGCTTTCATCTACACCAATACGCCACAAGTTTCAAGCGAATTATTTATGACCTAATTTGTATCATTGAATCAGTAGATACTTTGATTTAGTCATTATTAAAGGATTGAAAGAACTATATTAGTCATTTTAATAAATTTTAAGCTTTGATTATAAATATTGGTAAGCCATAGTGATATTATTTATGTGCGAGTACGTTTATAAATATATTTTATTTTATTTATTTTAAATAGACGTTTAGTTTGATCTTAATTGAAGTGAATGAGCAGTAGCGCTTACTTTTAAAAAAATCGTAAATACCACAGAATATATTAACATAAAATTATGATTTGTTTATAAACATTGAACAGGTTCTGGTTTTGAATTATACTACTCAGAATATTGTTTTAATAATAATACGAATTATTGTCCATTCTAAGTGGTAAGATTAGATTATATTTTTAAAAAGGCTTCGGATCGCCGTATCAGCGGGGATCATACGTTCATTATGTCAAGTGTACTAACCGACTGCGATTTTTGTTGTGAATATTACACCATATGTAGCTTAGTAATAAAGATAAGCAGAAAGCGCCGATATCTAGAGATTACACATATCTAATTACCTTGTTTCATCAGTAACCGTCGCAACTCTCATTAACGTAATAATTTGTAACAATGAACAGTGATGTAGTTCACGTAAAATCGTGGGTGTTGTCTTGTAATTGAAGAACTTGCTTGTTTGTGGGTGAAATTCTTTGAATATATTACGGTGGTACTAACGTTATTAAAATTGTGCTTTTAATTAAGGTAACAAGTTGTCGTTGTCTGAGGACAAGGACTTATTGTCATTGACTTTTTAAAAGCGTTGCGTATTTTAAATTATCTTTAAAAAGGAAGAAAACATATTGAGGAAACGTACATTTCACACAGGTTTCCATTATGTTTTCAAAGAAGTGTAAAGTATAACTAAAAACTCATCGAGCCAAACGTGTCGATTAATAAATATAATTCGTCCATACATAATATTTTTCATTTTGAAACAGGATAACGCTAATCGCTCGCGTTCCTTCCTTACGCCCCGACGTATATACCGTATGTAGGAGTACATGGCTGGATCAAAACAGATCGCGCAAAACATGAAGTTTATCCTTTTGCTGGGGCAGTATCGTTCGGGGAATTGACGATATTGAATCATTGCGGTTAACTTGCGTAAGTAGACGATAGCCAACTGTCAATAGCTGCCTGTTATGATTCTGAACAACTTGTATGATATTCTTACAGGATAATTTATTTCCTCCATATATTGTCAACAGTTATAGTGCAAGGTAGAACGAGTATGGTTCGATCGGGGATGTACCTCCACCACACCTATTCCTGGCGAGAAGCAGTTGTGTTTGTTGCAGGCTCACTTTCATTGAGGGGACTTTCTTAGTCATTGGAGCAGAAACGCTACAGTTATTGGTTTCACATAGAACCTCTGTTGACGACACTGAGCAGTTAGCATGAGATGGACTGTATGTTCAGTACTTCAGTCTTATAAAAAAGTAAATTAATGGTTGATATTTGAAGCTGTAAATCCTTAAAACTGATTGTTACAACTCATACGCAGAAACATATTTTAAGGTGCTAAAAATCTCCCGGATTCGGTTCCACCTGTACCTTCTGTCTGTTTGTTAAATTGTAGAAGATTCTTATAAGGAAGATACTGTGTGTCGTTCGAGCTTAGTTATTATTGGTAGCAACGCATTTGTCGACCGTAGACAGGACTTCAACCTGTCTGGGGTTGATTTTTGATTTACATGAGCAATAACCATGTACAGCAAAATATACTGAATGTTCATTCATTTGATATGTTTTTAGTAGTATGATATTAAATATTTATTTATATTAGTATTTAAACCTTCACGTCTGTTGACGATATTAATAAATACTCCTGTTACCCACAGGAAAAAGGCGTCATGCCGCTATTGCGGACTTAATAATGTTATCCAGATTAAATACGTGCATTATATAATACTAATAAAATATATTATCCTAGTATTTTAATATTATTCAAGAAAATTTCGTATAAATGATAAATAATATATTAAAATAAGGAAGAAAGCTTTATTTAATTGATATATAAATATGTGTGTAATTAATTTAAATTTATGTGTGTATGTAATTTAACTCAAAACAATTAAATATACTATAACTCAACAATATCAAAATAACCAGGTAGGTAATTAGTCATTGTTTAATAAGGTTACTGGATATGTTAAGGCTATTTAACTCTCTCTGAGTTATTATTATTGGTAATTATGGAGAAGGTCGTTGAACTATTCTTGATTTAAGTTCTCTGGAACTTTATCGTTAATACAGCTGAATTGGAGAGCTTGGCGAAGGCTCGTACTTATATAAAATACAACTACAAATCAACAATAGTAAAGTGGCAGTGATCGAATTAAATTAGTAACGAAAAGTTAGGCGGACCACGGAAACTATTGCTAGCAATATGTATAAAGCAAACTGTAATTTCCATGGCATACCAAAATATTATTTATTTTATTATTCCTGTACTGTATGTACAGTGATAGCCTAATGGTTGAAAATCGGTCTGTCAATCCGAGGGTCCGAGGTTCGAATCCCAGGCAAGCACCACTGATTTTTCTAAAAAAATTATGTGCGTATTAGAAGTTAATTATCACTGCATTACGGTGAAGGAAAAGCATCGCAAGGAAACCTGCACACCTGACAGTTCTCAAAAAAAGAGTTCTTAAAGGTGTGTGAAGTCTACCAATTCGCACTTGGCCAGCGCGGTGGACTATGGCCTAGAACTCTTTTACTTTGAGAGAAGACTCGTGCCCAGCTGTGGGACAATAATGGGTAGACTACGGTACTGTATGTACCGTACCTACGTTATGTGCATACGTTTCAATGATTACTTGGTGTCCTATTTTTCGCGAGTTGTCATTAGTCATTTATATCACATTAAATTCTGTGTAATCGCTATTTCGTATTCAGTACTATTTACTTAAGGCAGATTTATTGTAGGCACCCTCAAATAACTCACCATGAGCTACACTAAGCTTGTTAAAAATTTTATGAAGCTAAGAAATTACTTTTCAATTATGAGCTCTTATGAGATATTCGCCTATTGACAACTGTAAGCAACTTCGCGTAGAACAAGAGTTCTATCTGATGCCAATAACAAACGCGTTGCTTCTCTCAAAGAATTAAGATGATTGCCTCATATGAAAGTGAACCGGTAATCACATCCGTAACGCAAGAACTGCTTCACGCTGTAATTTCAGTGTGGCGGCGGTGTTTCTTTCTTTCTTTCTTTCTTAATTCATTTGTTGTACCATTTTGTAAAAAATAGTATCTCGATGCATAGTATCTATCACGAATTTCCATCTCTTTCACTGGTAACTTTTTTATCTAATTGAAATGGCAAACGAGCATGCAGTCCACCTGATGGTAAGCAGTTACTGCCGCCCATGGACACCTGTAAGCAACTTCATATAGAACAGGTGTTCTATCTGAAGTCGATCACAGATACGTTGCTACTCCCGATAACTGAGATGGTCGCATCATATATAAGTGTGCCAGCAACCTCACCCTTCCACCGAAACGCAAGAACTGCTTCTTCCTAGAAATAGGTGTGGCGGTGGTACCTCCCCGGTCGAACTGCACTAGTTATACCACCTGGCTAAAACACAGTTACTCTAACAGTTACACAGTTACTTCTAATTCATTGCTTCCGTAACATAAGGAATATCTTCCAATATTAATAATAAGGAAACTAATAGTTTTACGTACACAAATGTTTGAGGTAATTCATAATAGTTTCAAGACCATTCCTAAACATATATTGTTCATTTGTAGTTTGTAAGGATTTTCAACTGAGATAACCTATTTTTCCTTATTTTATCACTGGGTCAGGTTTTTGATAGTTTGGAAAACCTTACACGTACAATAACAGGAATTTATATTGTAATAAAATATGTCCAGTAGCTACTATTAAAACAGTTATTATAAATAGGACACGTGTTTATTGCGATGTGTGGCAAAATATAATTTTTATATTTTCAACAATTATTATTTTTCCGACAAAATATTTTGACTAGCTTTTAAAAATCAAAGCAGTTGTAGCATCCTTATGTTGTTATTCACATTGATTTCTGGGATTCTGTTTTCAGACCAGAAGACCAGACTCGTATTGTAAACAGTAACAAAGTAAAGTAACTTTTAAAATATATGCGGCTTTTTTATTATGGTTTCTTATTGTGAGTAATGTTGAATCATCGAACATTATTATTTATTTAAATTAAATATCCAATAAGTCCAGTTAGATAGTGCCAAATAATTTTAAGATTTAATACATCAAGTTTTTATTACCCTATATTATAAAGTGTAACAATTAGATAAAAATAGAACTGATAAGAGTTGGTATTTTTCAAATTGCTTTAAAAATGCTAAATAAAACATAGCTCTACATTAAACCGGTTTTTAAAGTATTTAAATATATAACGTCAGTCATCTGTTTATAAGTCGTCAAAAACAGGCAGAGAGAGACGTAAAACTCATTAAATTCTCTGTCATAAGTTGAGCGTATCGTAGGCGTTTGAAGTAGTAACTGACCATGATAGGAGTCATGGTGCGCGGCGTGGTGATGCCAGACGTTCTGGTGCGGCGCGAAGTGCGCGTACTGCTGCAGCCGGCCGCCGCCGCCCACGTAGCCCAGCCCGTAGCCCTCGCCCTCGCCGCCGTAGCCCGCGCCGCCGCTGCCGCCGCCGAACATTGCTGCGCGATCAGCGCCGGCGCTTCATCCGATTACACACACCTGGAACACTATTATACTTTTACCATACAAGCGTTTAATGGAATAAACCAATACACTGGCTTAATTTCCGCTTTATAACAGCAGTGTTAAGCGTTGCTGTGCTTTGGTCTAAAGGGTAAGGTGTAGAGAGAATATCATAATAGTGTATGCCCGACCTTACGATTGCGTTGTTTCGGGAAAGTTAGTAAAAAGAAATATTTTTTTTATAAGCAACTTCATACAAGGGCAAGAGTTCTATCTGAAATCAATCACGGATGCGTTGCTACTCCCGAGGTTTAAGATGGTCACCTTATATTAAAGTGAGCCTGCAACCACACCCTTCCACCGAAACGCAAAAACCACTTCATATATAGCTAGATATAGATGTGACGGTGGTACCTTCTCGGTCAAACTGCGTTATTGAACAATATACCACAAAATATTGTGGTAAAATCATAATTCTGAATAAGACCATACCTATATAAATAAAACAATGGTTTCTTACGCTACGTTCCTATAAAAGTAAATGGAAAAACTGTATTTACGCGAGTGCAACACGCTATAATTAAACATTTTTAATACCAAGTCTTAAATCATGAGTGTAATCAGAAACATGGGTAGGTAATTTGCGGAACTAATGTTATTCATCTCTATCTGCTCAACAAGGCAAGTAAACAACACGTGTGTGCGCCCGCTCGTGATCGTGAGATACTCCGCTTATCGGTGACAACAATAGTATAAAAACAGTCTCGTATCATACATCGCCTACCGGGAGCCAGAAAAGGCGCTTAAGTATTAAATGTGGCGAATGTATTTCTGGAAAATAATAAGATGAATAGTTTTATTTTGTTCAAACTTACAACGTTTTTTGCTCCGCTGTTCTTTATGTTATATTATGTTTGTTATTTAGTAGGCTATGATAAAACTATTGATGTCAAATGAATAAAAAATTGTATGTGAATCAAAGAACGTAAGTATTGTCGAAGTAAATTCATCTATACAAATCCATATATATCCATATAAAGTTACAATGTAATAGAGGATCGAATTTATACTCAAATGTAGGTATAATCAAATACGAAGTTTCGTATCTAAATATTAGGCGCTTAAGATATCTTTCCCATTATACAATTTTATGGCCGTACGACACCATTTTTGACGGCCACTATGCTCTTGATGAACTCTGTCGTAATTTTTTAATAATATTACGTAACTATTTGGATGTAAAAACACAATTCTACGTGTCATTTTTTTAAATTAGTATATATAGGAATAATAGGAGTGATTTTAGTTAGTTTTAAGTTATAGACTTTTATCGATGTTTGTAATGTTTGTAAGGACTACATTTTAGCTTTTCCCCAATAAAACAAAAAGCAGTCCGAAGATAAATTTATGTCATTAAACTTATTGAAATGAAATATTTGAATTGAATAATAACGTTAACGTACAAAATTGTGTAAGCCTTCTGAGAACTGTGTTAGAAAGCATATATTGCATTTCGCGTTTCACTATGAAAGATGATTACTTGTATGCATAAGTAAAGGGTATTGTAATTGTAAGAATTATGAATGGCAAATCATTTAGGTACACTATAGATACTAAACTTAGTCTCTGACTTCATATAAGACTGGAATTCATATTAAAAGAGGAGAAAACATTGATACGTCGTGAGAATATAACAGATAATTACTTTGAACATTTTAAATGCTAATCTTGTCAGGATAAATTCCAATTTATAATACTTGTAGTGCTGCACGACTGCAGTAGCTACTAATGCGCATGCCAACTACATTCCAATATGAAATATAAAATAAGATTCAAATGTAAAAGTTGGTTTTATGGAGCTTTTACCGTTGGAACATTGTAACATCGGAGTACGTGGGCGGGGATCGTTTGGGATGTGGTAAGCTTTCAATGTTTTTGTACGAACATATAACCCGCAGCAAAGACATGGCTATAACGTAGGTACATATAAGTGGTACTGTGCCCTTAGTACGAGTTTATATGGTTACTCAAGACAAGCATTGTTCAGGTTTTAACCAATACAGTACGTTTACGTTTTCGTTTTTTTATCAGATTGAAGTAGCAAACGACCATGCAGACCACATGATGGTAAGTGGCTTCTGCCGCTGATGGACATCTGTAAGCAACTTCATATAGAACAAGGGTTCCATTTAAAGGCGATCACAGATGCGTTGCTACTCCCGATATTTGAGATAGTCGCAAGGACTGATTCACGCTAGAAATAGGTCTGGCGGTGGTACCTCCCCGGTCGAACTACAACGGTTCTACCACCTGGCAGACCTAGTGTAATTCGACCTGGTAGGTTTCTGACCATACCTGGCAATGTTCATTGCAATAATGTCCTAAAACGTAAACAATGATTGTCCTGAGGCAACGAATTAAATTCGTACCAAGAGCATTGATTCCTTGTAAGAATTACTGCGCAAGTAATCCACGCATTTGCGAGTATTGTTGCTGTTCGAAACATACATTGGGATTGATGACATAAATTCCAGGTTGGGAATTTTAATGTGATTTAATGTTGACTAATTCCCTTATAATATATGTTATATTGAACGGCTATTGTAACTCATAACCTAAACATTGTCCAGTGACACACATACAGCGATACATTTCGCAGTTAAGGCTTAGAGAATCAGAGCACGATTATGGCTGGCAGCTATCGGGCGGAGCGTGGAGATAGCGCGCGGCCGCCGGCGATACAGCACGTCGCGCCGCCCTTCGCTTGCTGCGTTCGCCGACTACACATATCTAACAATATCATTCTTATTAATACTCACATAGAGCATAATATAAACAAACAATTTACTGACACAGCAGCAAAGTTACAATGGTAAGTTCTTGCCACAGTGACTCAGTTACCTAATATCGGGCTATTGAAATCGCATCGTTGCGACAAGTTGCGTTCAATTGACAAATAGCTGCCTGAATAAGTGGAATCCGCGTTACGCATTCGACGATAGCCCATCGCAATCGCCTGCCTTGCCGCCCCGCAGACACGTAAAGGAATATTTACATAAAATTAAACAAACTACCAAACGCGTTGTATATCTACCTATAAGATAAATGAATAATGCAACTAAAATCTTGTACTTTAATTTGACTACTACATTGTATTGAGTTACAGCTACGTCGATAATTTAACACCATTGCAATTATTTTAGGATAGCACCTAGTACCCTAAAGTTTAAAACACAGGTACTTACTCTTGTTTGAATTTTAAGCTTTAACAGTCTTAAAAAAAGCTTGTCTATTTAAACGTATGAACTTGTTATACTATAGAAACTGTTGATTATATATTACAGTTTACATTGTATAATTAATTAGTTTTCAAAATAATATGCAATATTTTATAGGTGTATATTTCTATGTATGTGTGTTGACATGTGGTAGAACCAGTGCAGTTCTACCGGGGAGGAACCACCGCCACACCTATTCCTAGCGTGAAGCAGTTCTTGCGTTTCGTTGGAAGAATGTGGTTGTCGACTCACTTATATGTATATGAGGCGACCGTTTCAGTTATCGGGAGCAGCAACGCATCTGTGATCGACTTCAAATAAAACACTTGTTCTATATGAAGTTGCTTACAGGTGTCCATCGGCGGCAGTAACCACTTACTATCAGGTGGACTGCATGCTCGTTTGCTACTTCAATCTCACAAAATAAATGTATGTTTCTGATCAATACATTCGGTGCGTGGAGAAACATTCCGAATGTATCGATCGGATTGAACATTCTTTTTTTCATGGCTTACTTTTAATTCAACTCAGGAGAAAGTGCAAAATTCATTAAATTGGTTCAGAAATTTTCAAGATATGGAGTAGCAAGATATGAAGTAGCGCGATTTTTTTCAACAAAATACCACAGATTTTTACGTC
>DWTU01001155.1:0-14015 GCA_018251515.1 Cecropterus confusis | reverse complement strand
TAATGGTGGTTCGTTGTCCCCGATCGAACCACACTGGCTCAAACATCTGAAACTTGGACGCTTGCAAAAATCGCGTTCCAACGCTTAACATTTCAAATCAAATAATTTATTGTCGTGGAATATGGGTACAATACAATGGGTACAAAGTAACAAACGTAACAAGGGTAACAAAGTTTTCCTAACAAGGGTAACAAAATCCTCCATATTCCTGCCACAGACGGGCGTACAATAAATTACACACAAACATAAAATACAACAAATAGAAATTTTATTAATTATTTAACTGTTTAAACAAATTGTCTAAAACTATACTATTCATTTCACTAATCCGATCCGGTGGTAGTGTAAGTGCAAATATTGTAACCGACTATTTGTAAGTGCCCCCGTAAAACTATACAAAGTAAAGACATTTAATTTCGTTACGATCCTCACTGGTCAATTAGAATTGCACACGTAAACAACACCAACACGATATTCGTTGTATTCATTGTAAATTTCAAATTTCCTCAACGTGTTTTAAATACCTTGGCGGTCGTAGAGCTCGCAAATCGTGCGACAAGCGGACGGGTATGATTTGCATGAGCAATAAATAACCGAGAGATAGCAGTAGAATCGCGCCCGGTTCAGACGCACTATTATAACTTATAACCAGTCGTTATCAACAGTTGAACGCCCTGTCTTTGCACCAATTACTACAATCTTACATTACCTTCAATTAATTGTATTTATATTATCTTTTAATTTATTTAATATAAAAATTTAATATAAAAAGATATATCATGATGAAAAAGTTAAATAAATACCTAAACTGAAGTAGATATAAATATGTTTTGAACGAGCCTGTTCAAATTAAAATTAACGCAAGATCAAAGTGGTACTGTTTTATATGGAACCTATAGCCAATGCAAAAGGACATTTAATGCATTTAAATAGTGTGGGTGGCATCATGCAATGCAAATCCATGTATGTATCAGCTTTTAGAATCCTACTGCTGGGCTACCTCTGAAAGGGAGTGTTGCCTTACAACAAGTGATAATGTAGTCACCGCGCTTAGATTTGGCTGCTTCTCCAGCTCCTGCATCTGGTTTATGATCACCTTCTGTGGTGCAATCCACGGAAAGTAAGGCTTATTTTAGGTACGCCTATTCGTAAGCTCGTAAATGCTTCCAAGAGGTGAAAGAACAAACACGAATTTCATACAAACGTCCTACAAGCGCTACATACATTTATGACGAATCATTTATTTACATTACTTTTTTTATAGTATGGAAGTAGCAAACGAGCATGCAGCCCATCTGATGGCAAGTGGCCACTGCCGCCCATGGACATCTGTAATCGTTCCTAGATAAAATCAAAGTCTCACTTAAGGTTAGCCACAGATGCGTTGCTACCCCTGAGGACTGAGATTGAATGCCTCGGATAAATATGTCTCCCTTACCCTTCAGACCAGAATACCACAGCACATAACACTGCATTTATTAGGCAGAAATAGGTGTGGCGGTGGTGCTTCCGGAGTCGAACTACAAAGAGTTCTACCACTTTCGTGTTTATGATAAATTCACATTCACAATTTTAAATTAATACAAGTAACAGGCAACATAACAAGAATGCGATAACAACGCTACAAGTTAATAAGGTCGATAACATCAATATGAAATGGAAACCTTCCTTATTATGTCAATGCTGTATCGAAACGCTTATTATGAAAACAGCAGACGAGCAGACATCGACATCATGTTATTCAGTAAACATGCAATTTGAACTGTACGGTCCTCGTATTGACCCGTCCGTGGTCGGCGCGCTGGTGCTATAAACACCATTGTTCACACGATCAGAAACGATGACCACACTATAAACAAATCAACGGGTTCCTATTGTCTGAGTGTGCACATTTTTGTATTGCGTTTCTTTATGACTTATTAGCTGTATACCGCGACTATTTCCGCACAGGCTCTAATACAAATATTCAACACGCTTAGGGGTGGATTATAAAAAAAAATATAATACATCAAAAAATGAAACTTTTGTTAAAATTTCCTGTTTTTAGCTAAGTAGTAGTTTTGGTTCGGCAATATCAATCAATAATCAATAATAATCAAAAATAATCAATAATCAAAGTGAGTATCCCTTCGCTATTACACATATAGATTCATTAAGAGTCGTTAAGATTGCTATGCGTTATTATTATATCATAGGAACAATGTCGCATGGAGGAAATTAAGCCGACATCGCTGCCGCCTCATCCACATGCCATTGCACTGTACGTAATTTGGATAACTAAATAACTAGTCCACTATAACTATAATTTAAAATGAAGAAAACCAAACAACTTTTTGATGTGTTTCAGTTTAAAAAAGAGTTCAGTTCGTCAAATATTAACATATTAGTGTTATGAAAAACATGTTTTTGGTATTGTATATACTATTAGACTTTGGTTTGACCCATTATTATCGATATGGTAAAAAAAATCGCCCCTGTGTCTCGATTTTCATTCGTGGGCGCCATATTTAAAAAAAAATATATATAGACCATCTCTCCCACAATTAAGACAAATCTAACATTTATTGTGTACCAAAAACGCAAAACGTTCCCCACCTCATTACGTAGTCGAGTATAAAATAACTAATTTTGGTAAGGCAAATCTTCATATTTAATTTAAGTTAGCCCTTTGAGGATATTGATCAGTAATAAATATCACTAACTTGCAAAAATTACATGAAATTTTATCAGAAAATATTAACATATATATACTGATACTTGTCAAGCACGCAGTGAAATTAATAACAAACATTTATTTCATTACAAGCCGAATAAGTACCAGTGCTTACTTGTACTGGATCGTAGCTTAAAGCATAATTTCCTTTGATCCCAATATTTATCTCAATCGCCCCACAATATACCTTGAAATGTTGCAGGAATCTAACTGGAGGGAAGCCACGGGCTCATGTTAGCGGGATCCATAAACTGGATCCAAGGAGTCGCGTGTTACCATCGCCGGAGAGCTCGTAACTCGGCTCGCGCGCCGCCCACGACACGTCGCAAAACCAGCCCCGCGGCGCTAATTTTATTTTGCAGCTCAAACTTGTTTTGCAATTGGTGTACGTTTGATAAAAGCAGTCAAGTTCTCGAGCGTAAGCCGATTAGTTTTTGTATTGGCTGAATATATTTGGTGCTACCTATGAACATTTTCATTGTATGTTTTGCGTGTTTGCATACATAATGGCTAAACTTAAGCGATAATGCATATATGTACCAACCATTTCCGTCGTGTTCTTAGGACAGAAAATTAGGCTATTCCTTGATCATCTAACCCTAGATTATACAGAAGTAACAAATGATACACAAAATTAACAAAGGCTCGTCAAATTTCATAATGAAATCCCATACATTATCAATCCTAACTAATATTCTTATACGATACTTAAAGTCTGACGACCCGCTTTGTGGAGCGGTCACAATACCAGTCTGACATCCAGTGGGTTCCGGCTTCGATCCCTGTCCAGACAGACATCTGAATGATGAGTTTAAATTTGTGTTCTAGGTCTGGGTGTTTGTGTATTCGTCTTTGCGTGTCCGTGGCAACCACGACACAGGAGAAAATCCTACTGTGGGGGCTACGAGTGTAGAAAGCGTTTAAAGTACAATAAATTCTACTTAGTACTATGATTTAAATAAGTAATAATTAAATTATATAATGATTATATTAAATAATTTAAATATGTTCACAATAATTGCCATACTTAGCGTGTTCCGATAATCTCTTTACTAACGAAGCCTTTTATAGAGCTCCCAGGATATTTCATGGCGGGTGTGAACGTTAACGATAATAAATACCGAAATATCTCAAACACGTGTTACTTCTTCAAGTCAAACGAGGACACGTATATTCGGATATAGCAAGTAATCACCAGGGTTGCCTGGCTTGTATTTTTTTAACTTATTTACTTTTTTTATTCGTTTTTTTATTACTTATTATTTAACTTAAAGAAATGAATATTGAACCAGTGTAATTCGTTTAGAGAGACAAATAATCACATAATAGACTGGCGTATTTGCTGTTGCCTTAATAAAAGCATCATATTTTACGGAATAAATTGCGTCAAGAATATTTTTACAATATTGCTTTTTGGGCAGGCATTATATGAAGACTGTATTACGTACATAGATTTAACTCTCAGGCTAGTGAAAGTCTCACCAAATTTCGACGTTGGAATTTTTAAAATTATTATTTTTTATTGGGTATCCGTACCTACAGGGTAAAAAACGGGACCCCATTACTAAGACTCCGCTGTCCGTCTCTCTCGCCGGGCTGTATCTCATGAATCGTGATAGTTACACACTTGAAATTTTCACAGATGATGTGATTCTGTTGCCAGTATAACTAGGAATACTAAATATGTTTTTAGTATTCCTAGTTATAGCGGCAATATTAGAAGAAAAAAATTTAAAGAAATATTTAAGGGGGGCTCCAATACAACAAACGTGATTTATTTAAAGACAATGGTGCTGTAATTTTCGTGTGCAACTCCGACTCGCATTTGGTCGGTTTTTTTTTCGTAAAAATAACTTAGTTAAGTAAAAGCGAACATGTGATTGACAACCCTTATTGAAGAACACTGTTTTGGTGCACAACATATTCAACATCTAATAGACAAGTCTTTGACCCCGATATTTAATTTTGTGGTTCGAATGTGAAGTTCATTTATAGGAATTGGATAAAAATATAGCGAACAATGTTGCAAGGCTCATTCCTGTGCCTTCGGTTAGCTTTAAATTGTATACAAATTTGAAGCTTGTATCAGTTGAATGACAAGGAGCAAACCATTTTTTTTTATTACTTTTAATGAAGTATATATTAAGTATATTTAATTGACGGAGGGGATGATTGAGCTTTCCACAGTTAATTGAATTTAACTTACTCGAGCCATTCTTTCGACAAATGACATAAACTCATATAATACAAAATAATTTTATTTGAAAATTTCCTTCCAATATTTGCCAAACTTCGTTAATTTTGTTTCATAAAATGTATACAGCTATTAATATGTTACAAAATTAATTATTTGCGCTTCTCGTCGGATAGAACCAAACCCGGTAACAACGTGTTTTAATAAGTTTCCGAATTAGGAATATTTTATTGCAAACGTACAAATAAAGTGGATATTAATTAGGTACGTTTATCTACTTGGAGGTGACAATATTAATATATTTTAGTGTAGGTAAATTTAATACTATATTAGGAATGCTACTATATATAAATAATAAATGCACTAAATTATATTATTAATCATAAATATTATAATTGTTTCCCTTCACAAATTAATGGTTCACATGGATGCCTTTTCGCAAATTATTTAAAAAAAATATCGTAAAATATATTTATGAAAATGATACAGTTTGATCAATATGTATCACATGTTTTTGAATTACGCTTACTGTTTACATAAAACAATGTACGCGACTCATTACTAAATACTAGTGTATATCATTACATTACTGAAATAACAGAACATTATCGTATACTCGTAAGTCATTAGCAAATCATGTTTTTTTTTTTCTTAGTTTCGTGTACATTATATGCTTGGAATACGAACGACATTAAATAGCCCGTATCAATGTGAGATACATATTGTAGAGAGGTTCAGTACAAAAATAATATAATATATGATAAGGAGCTGTAAATAATTTTCAATTATGTCGTCATTAGTATTTTTCCGGGCTCGTATATTATTTGTAGTCGAATTTGGAAGAAAATAAGACGTAATGAGAATATATAAACTTTGTAAACCGGATTCAAATAATATCAAAATGAAATATATAAAACATAATTAGAAGTTATTCAATATAAAACATGTATAACTGTTGGGAATAAAGCAGCAAAGCTTGCGAGGGCGTGACAGATGTTCACAGACGGACATGATAAAATAATACGAGGGTGTGAGAGACGAATGTCAAAATTAACAAGGCATGGGAGCCTTTGGTTCGGGCTAAGGGACCCTAAAAACCGATCGCGGGCCAGTGCGAGGCCGGAGCGGGGGCCACGTGTTGGTCTCCACTCGGTGTCATCAATGAACAAAGTATCAATAATAGCGTGGCATCGTCGTGAACAATGGCGGCTCACGTTTGGTGAGCGCGGATATAGCTCCACTTTGAATTATAATGCGCATTGTTCTTCGCGCCGGTACGGGTGCAATGCACTACGACGCAATAGTTTCTTGTCATAGAAATCGCTGGCTCCTAGCCGTCCGAACTGCAAGGCTGTTACGGACATCAAGACTATTACTAAACCGGCAATTTCAATAAAATGTTGTAAAAACAGATGTCGCGTTATGAGTCATCGTGTCTTTTCTTAGGATTAGTTATCAACCGAGATAAAAAGACTAAGGAATAATTAAACAAGGTCAAGGAAGTACGTTAACGTGGTCGAGAAGCTACCGAAGCGAAAGGCTCGATGGAAACAAAGGATTCATACGAGATAGGCCACTAAAGCCCTTCGAGTGTCAATTGCCGCGTTTGGAGGAAAAAGCATCTATAAGTTGTTTTTAAACTCGAATGGATCTAGAAATAACAAACATTAAGACCTCGAGTTTGTAATTAATGATTTCACAAAAAAAAATCTGAAATGAGCATGAACAAGGCCGATTATTAAGTTCACGCCCTGAAAAACATTGTCATAATTAATAATCTGGTATGTTTTAGACATTGTCGTCTATAAGGCACGCTGAACGAAACGAAAGTGGGTCAACGCCACTTTAATAATGGATGTCTTGAACGAGTACGTGTTGCGGCGAGGATCTGTGCGAATGTCTGCCACATTGTGCACTCTAAGCGTCCGTCGAATACGAATAAGTTTAGTGGGGAGAAAACTAGAAAGTTATTCCTCTTACGGTGATTTTCAAGATTTGCTTATTCATTCCAATACAATAAAACCGAAAAATGTACTGGCTCTATTGATGCAAGAGATTAAAGCAAAAAATGAGGTGTTAACTTTTTTTTTTCATTTGTGGATTTCTTTCGATCCGTAAAAAATACAGCTCGGCAAAAAGCTACTACCAACACACTTACCTCCTCTGGCACTTTCTCGGGCTCCCCGTTCGTTTTGGGTTCCTCGTCTTTCTGTTTCTTCTCCTGTTTCGGTTTGTCCTTTCTACTGAAACTGATCGACCTGAGCGACCATTTCTTCTTGACCTGTCCGTGACATGCTCAGTGTTAAAATACATCAAAACACATGCAAAGTGCCACGTTTAGTTAGTGACGTTAACTCTATGAGGACGGTGGCTTATTAAACAAGATCTAACGTAAACAATATAACAAACACGTCTAAATACCGCACATGATGAGAGGTACGTTGCGTTAACTTGTAACTAAAATGCAAACATTAATCTTAAATACAACGAAAAGTTAAATGAACTAATAGGCAGTCTAGATAATCACACTTATTTAACATTCACAATGTTAAATTATTAAACGTTAATACTAATTTTATTTAGAAGGTAAATGAATAAATGCTGTATTTTTTTTTACCTTTCTAGATACTTAAACGCTTTGAATATTAATGATCTGATAAGTAGATACTTAAGTACAGCACTCAAGTACCTATTTGGAATTTGATTCATTTAGGGGTGTGTATACATCCACTAAATTACCTTTTACATGACATAGAAGTAGCAAGCGAGCTTGCAGTCGACCTGATGGTAAATGGCCACTGCCGTCCATAAACAAAGTAATCAATATAGATAACATTAGTCTTACCTGAAATTGGCCACGGGTGTTGAGTTGAAATGCCTCGGATAAGTATGTACTAAGTGATATCCCTAACTGCACCCATTAAAACAGTACACAGTAGTATAGAAATAGGGGAAGCAGTTGAGTTGAGCATCTAATAACACACCCTTAATGATTCGACTTCGAAGGCACACCTCAAAACCTACCACCTGTGTATAGTAAATTGATTTACCTTTTCTTTTTTGGGCTTCTTGCTGTCCTCCGAGGTGGGGGAGGTGTCTCCGTTCTCACCCTTCTGTTCGCTGTCGCCGTTGGTCACGGGCGCATCTTCTTTCTCCTTCTCGCTCTCTTCCTGTTCCTTCACCTCCTTCTCTGTCGTAGCGTCTTTTTCGTTTTCTGGAGTTCCGCTGTCGGGTTGCTTCTCTGTTTCCTACAAATTAATACAATCATGATATCACTCACTCGTTATGGAATATATAATAACAAAAATTCAGGTATTAATCTTATTAAAATTATAGGTGAAAGTTTGAGAGGACGTATATTTGTTACTTTTCCAAGTAAGAACCACTAGTCAGATTTCGCAGAAATTTGGCATCCATTCATGAGCTGAATTAACAACACACAGGATATTCAATGCCATGGTAAAAGCGATAGAAGCGCGGCGGATAGGATTAAGGGCGTCTAGGGATTAAGTTTTTTTTTTATAATTTTTAGACAGTAATGATGCCGCGTCTACACAGTGGTAAGTGGTAATTCCCACAATGGAAATCTGAAATCGCATTAAATAAATATTAAGGCTCAGTTGAATTGCTTCGTATATCATTCTTCCTATTACCCTTTAAACTCCAACAAAGCGACACATATCACTATATTAGACTTACAACGCGGAAAGCTGCCGCGACACGACAGGAATTATCGTAAAAGTCAAAACAACAAATCGAGTTAATGACCTACAATACTAATTTCAAACGAATCTATACAATCGCCTCGTTTGTCAAGTCATCATTTCAAACAGCATTCACCTAGATTTCGGTTAAATAGAACAACATTACGGAGCATCATACGGGTCCCGTACCCCCAGAGAACAGACTACAATCACGACTCGATTATAATTTATGTATAACATCCGGGCAGTACAAAAGCATTCGTCGTAGCGAAGTCAACTCCGGAACAATGGAATAACGTATCGCATTGTGGAGGGCCGACGAGCGGCGAGTGAAGGTTGCGAGCGAGTAGCGCCCGAAGCCCGAAATGGGAGCGTGTGCTTCGGGTTGCCACCCGTGCTATACAATTTAGAAAAATAATATAGTAGCTACGCAAGGCAGTTTTAGACCTCAAAAGGCCTATGGATATATCGAATGTCGCGACAGATTAATCCTTCCTCCGAAATAATTTCATGAGCAGCTGTGTAGTGCGGGTTACTGTCTTTCCACAGGCAATCTTAAAGTTTTAAATCAGCTCAGAAATTAAAGTCCGGGTAGAGATAGATCATAGAATATTTTAAAGTAAGTTTGAGAAAAGAAGCAATAATTAAGCTCGATTTTAGTAATTCATATATCCAATGTTCGCCTAGCAAAGTGTCAAAGTTGACAATTTCTGGTAGGCAGAATTTGGTAAATTTCGGTCCATGGTAAGCACAAAGAATGACAAATTGTTTAGTTATCGTTTCTTAATAACGGACCAAGTTCACCATATAGTTAGTCAGCGAAAAACAGAAAAATAAAGGTCGTTATAATATTTAAATCTTATCTGAATTATTAAAAAACACTGCTTTTTTTGGACAAACAAGACTATTTTTTTCATAAACATCAAATATGTACAGAAAAATTTCCCCTGGACTTTCTAAAACTACTTACATAATTGTTCTAAAGAACAATTGGTGGCAACCCTAGGTACGGTGGTGTTTGTTTACCGTTGGTTCGTGGATGTGTGCGTCGCCGTTGAGCTGGGGCTTGAGCGCGTCCGCGTCCGCGAGCGGCTCGACGCGGCCCTCGCCGCCGGCGCCCGCGGCCGCCACCTCGCCGGCACCCTCCGCCTCCTTGCCGCTGATGTCCACCGAGCGCTTGCTCTGCTTAGCACCCATGCTCGCTGCTGCCCTGCCGCAACAGAAACGCCAAACAATAATTATATATACATAACACAAAACTTAGATAATTGGCAAAACAAAACATTTAACACCATTTTTTGTTTAAGATAACACTTCTATTTTGTTTGGGTATCTAAGATAAACGTTATTTAGAGTTGACATCGAAAACATACTTTGAAAAAAAAGAATGAAATTCGAAATTGACCGATACACTTTCGACTTCATGGCGAACTACTCGTACACATAAACAAAACTTCAGAAACATTTTGTTTTCCGATCGTCTACCGATATTAAATTATTACCTATTTTTTATAATTATTTTGGTCGAAATTAGTTCACTAGACGAACACGTGCACTAGGTTTCCTAGCGCGCACTCCTCGGTTGAAATAAAACTGAAGAACACAGATTTTACAAGATTTTTATAAAAGCAAAAATCTGAAATCAAGAAAGTGTGTCTCCCTTGCCTCCACAAATGGTTATGTGATATACAGGTAGTGCGCATCAAACTTTTAAATCAAATAAGAACACAACATGCATCCCCATTAATTTAATTATTGCCATGAATCACTTCGCAAACAAATAGAGCAGTTTTTATCCGTAATATCTTGTTAACATAAGCTAATCATCTGCATTCATTGTGATGAAAATAGACCAAGCAGGTAATAAAAAAGGGCAAGCAGCGACTAAATATAATATGCGTCAGTGGGTCACGGCGCTGGGAATGGGCCCGAAATAAAGTTAACGACCGATATAGTACCACCACACATGCATCGTATTCACGTTGCACTGCATTGCATGTTTGTATTCGGGTCATAGTTTCACATACGCCAGACTAGCCCACGCTTCCTACTAAACATATTTCCGTAATGAATGATAAGCTTTATATACACAAATTACTCAGCAATGAGCAAATGGCACGATAAAGACAACGCTATGAAATGTAGAGTGAATTATTTTTACATTCTCGTCTATCACATACCTAAACGTATTATACATAGTGCTAAAGGTTACAAATATTGTTAAATAAAGTGTTTACCGACTAGTAATTTGTAAACAAACCATGTGTAACAGACAAAGCAATATGCCGTATTTCTGAATAAAACTTTCGCTAGTCTTATAGCAGAGATAAGACTGGTTTCATGCAAGTCAAATGATTCTAGCAACAAAACTCGTTTATTCGTGCGCAGACACTAACTTACAGGCTATATACCTATGGCATTTGATATCTTAGAAGTTAGGAAGAGCTTACACTGAACGGTCACGGCTCGTAACATTGGAGCGTACATTTAAAATGCTACACGTGGTAATTATCAAATGAATAGTTATACTTCCCGCATACCGTCCATAATGAACTGATTATAATAAACAAACATAAATGGTAGTAACATTAGTTCCACCCGTCGTTATCTCCGTACACTGCATATTTATACAACATTTAGTGCAGATAACAGAGCGAAAACATCAGGTCAGTTAAGTAAACAGAAACAAAGCCTACAAAGGTTTCCCACTGGTTCTAAATATAATGCATTCACGCACGTATAACTTACGTAAACGGTTAAGATATCATCGCATCCTTTGTCTGAAATCAATGTTAACGTACCGTTTAATACTATACATTAAACAACTTGGTTATGAGATGGTACAATGTGTTTCATCTGATCGTAAGAAGCGCTTCCAGCTCGGCGTTCGTCATCCATCATGCAGGGTTATTTAGAATTGATTCATGCGTGGGGTGAACGACCTCTACCGTTCCCCCACTAACATTTTAGGCACTAGCAATCAACCCGAGTTTATCGCCGCTCGAGCTACAATAGGAGGCACTTGAAACGGAGCTGGTTTTATCTCTCGGGTACAGTATCAGTGACCTTGACTCGCCTGTGTTCAAGGTTGATAAAACGTAGAAATAACATGGGTGAGTAAAACGTAGAATATTTACGTTCTTAACGAGACGTCCCTCAAGGTCGTGCTGTCTACAATTTCTATGCGAACGCTAACTCATCTTACTGTTATTACGATACGGTTCGGTAAATAAGAACATCGTAGGAGCGTAAATTAAAGTATTAATATACTTTTCCTTCAACGCTAGCAATAAATGGGTTAGTTATTCGCAACTACGAGTAGGCAGCTATCCGCCAATTACGCCCGCATTTGAAGTTGAACCCGCATATCTATTTCTTGATTGAGTGAGCCCTTTAAATTAAATGCTTCATTTTGAATAACATAAAATGGAATGTGTTTCAAAGATACTCCATATGAATGGTACAGGGTTGCTGGCATATTGGTGAAAATCGCGTAGTTGAAAACCAATAAACAAAAAAAAATTAACAGCAAATGTTGGGTTACAATGCAATAAAAATGTACTAAGCATGATTTACTAATACAACATTTTTACAGTATAAATTTGCATAGACATTAGACATGTACATGCTTAAGATTCAAGTCTTCTATCACCATTGTCTATCAATATTATAATGAAATTGTTGAAGTTATGACATGCGAGTCAAAATGAAAACCTAGAAGATCAATGATTTCATTTTTTCTGGCTTGTTCTTGTCTTTGTACCTATAAAGTACATTCCTTGGGCCAAACGCATCTCGTTTTTGATAATCGATACACATTTACAAATTAAAACTCTAATCTAGCCCTTTTAATTTGCTGTTTCAACTAAGTAGATAACAGATGCAAATTAATGCAAAACATTAGTTGAAAACAAGACATAGCTATTACACCCAAGTGCACTAGATACCTATGCGGTACGTAGAAAATCGATATCACACAGTTGCGGGTTCAAACCGCAAGTAATGCAGCACCAGACATATGAGCCTTCAAACACGAATAGGAAAAATATAACAACCCTACAACTCATACTATTTTAACCTTGTTATATGTTACACGGACAACGGAAAACGAATTATAATGAATGATTTTATACATACAAGATGTTTGTTTGTCTTATCTTCATAGCAGACTGCGTATTTGGTAATAGTTTTGTCTAAAACTGTTACCGACTAAGAAGCGCCTTCATACAAAAAGATTAAGTTTTTTGTATGAAGGCGAACGAAGTTTTTGTATGAAAATTTGTATATTTAAGAAGCTATAACTTATAGGAATGGATGATAGGAGCGAATTCAGGGAAAAATAGATGATTTATAGGAACGTCTTACCGTGCTTCGGATGCGTTTGCATAGGGCTGTGGCCAAAGATTTTCGGCTCTCAAGGGGAGGGAAGCATCAATGAACACGCGAAAACACTAACTTTGCGTGCGGATGGAGCTGAGAGTTGAAATAAATAAATTTTCTTAAACTCATACATGAAGATCTATGATTCATAAGAACGTATACTTATGAATGTTTGTATAGAAGAATATCTATCGATCAGCCTAGGAAAGCAACGTGGTGTCTTTTTTCATGGACCTCCCCTTACATAGGCGAGCACGTTGAGCGACGCTTTTGCTTGTGTTTCGAGTTTAATGCTTAACACTTTGCAATTCAGATTACACTTACAAATTCCATAAATTAAAGATGCTTAATGAATCAAATTAAACATTTAAGATAGGTGTTTGACTAATAAAAATTCTTTAGAGATTCTTAATTTATTTTCAGCATTTTATTATTACTGACGATTGACGTAAATAACATTTTCTTACACGCGACATTGGTATCAATAATAACAGTGGCAGTTACTATATAAAAATTTAACAATAATAAAAACTAGCCTATTCTAAAACATAAAAAAACGATCAATGAACGAGTTTCCCTGCCAATTTGTCGAAATTAGTTACGGAACCACTCTATTGTGTACGACGATACACTGCTCACTCTCGTCAGATAAAGATTTCCCTTATACAAATACAGTACGTGACTTCATAACAAGGAGCTATATTAAAAGATTGTACCCATTTAAAATTGTATTGAGAAGTTTTTTAATAGACCTAGTAGGCGCGCTGGGATTCTATTAAAAACAATACTAGATGAACATGTATGGAGTTTCTTTTACCGCTTCTTCTCCTAACGAAATAATTTTGAAAGCTGTGTAGATTCTTAATGTTCAAAAATGAATTCTGTAATGGATCTGTCTTAGAATCAAAAATATTGATTTGCCAGGTATAACAACCAGTGTAGTTCGACCGTGACCAGGTATCAGCGCCACTTATTTCTAGCGTGAATCAGTTCTTGCATTTCGGTGGAAGGGTGTGTTTGCCGG
>DWTU01001154.1:0-14016 GCA_018251515.1 Cecropterus confusis | reverse complement strand
GATCTCCAAAGGAAAGCTGCACCCAGGTGATCGGCTAGGCCCACCGCATCATCTGGTCTTCACAACGGCAAGGGATCACACATACCGGCGTCCTTCTCGGGGTAGCTTGGTTAGACGGTTCGAGCTTCGACTCTTGCCGCCCACAACTCCAGAAGCCCCTTTTAGTCGCCTCCTACGACAGGCAGGGGATACCGTAGCCCTATTCTTATCCCACAACTACAGGGACAGAGCAGTGATAGCCTAATGGTTAAAACTTGGCCTCTCAATCGAGGGTCCAAGGTTCGAAAACCCGTCATGCACCGCTGATTTTTCTAAAATGACGTGCGTATGAGAAATTATTTATTACTGCTTTACGGTGCAGGAAAACATCACGAAGAAACCTGGACACCTGAGAGTTCTCTAAAACTAAAGAGTTCTCAAAGGTGTGTGAAGTGGACTGTGGCCTAAAAAACTCATTCTGAGAGAAGACCCGTGCCCAGCAGTGGGACAATAATGGGTTGACGATGATAGATAAATGAGATACACTTTTACGACATTTGCCGTCATCATATTTAATTACAGGTCGGTAGCAATGATATTTAAAATATATATGGTTGAATAAAAAAAACACGATACATACGAAAATATTTATTTAAAAACATTAATTAATAAAACAGTTCACCTTAAAACGTATACGAAATTAAACTAAAAAATACATTTAAGTATTTTAACTAACAAACAACTATCTGCTATAATATGAAAAATATGAACAATCCAAAAATATTTTGTTTTATATACTATGTCTTGGTGAGTACAACTAAACAGCTATGTAATTGTTAATTCTGATCGTGTATGGCAACACTCACTTCACTCACTTCTTCTCAGTAAGTGTTACCATTTAGTAAATACTTACTTATTTAAGTGTAGTTTTCTATCGATATAGTGAAATCGGCTAAAATACGAAATGGTAAAGATTTTCGAAAAAACTCAGCATAATCGCTAATAACAATCCCATTGATATGAAGCGTTCTTCATTTCATCGATAGTCGAACGAATGATATCGAAAATCAATTTTCTTTATACATCTTCATATTTTAGCGAGACTTAATATATTTACCATCTGCACAACGATACAAAGCCTTCTTATGATGGTTGTGATCGGTCGAACTATCTAATATGATATGGTGTTCTTGAACCCATAAGTACGCCTTGCACTTTGGGAAATTAGTGCACACCCACTTTTGCCCCAACTTAAGGTTGTAACGGAAGAAGAATGTGTATCCTTCGTACTCCAAGCACGTCTTCCCGCTCGTCATTGTTATTAAATTAGCTGAAAAATAAATACTATTAATATTTAGTAATATTTGAAAAGGCAAGGTCATCAATTAAAATAATCCTAAAACGCTTTCTATACTCCTAGCCCCATAGTAGGATTTTCTCCGGTGTCGTGGGTGCCACGGACACACAAAGCCGAATACTCAAACATCCGGACCCAGAACAGAAATCTAAACTCATCATTCAGATGTCTTGTCATCGCCAAATTACATTAAAATCCAATCAGTAATTTTTGCGTAAGAAATACACATACGTCCTCACAAACTTCCACATTTATAATATTAGATATATAAGATTAAGGAAATAATAAGGCACTCTAACAAAGTTTCATAATACATTTATTCATTACTTTTGTTATAAGAACTTAAAACTTAACATTAATATTTTTCTTGGAAACCAGATCACAATAACTGCGAACTGTTCATTGATTTTATATCATTAATTACGATACCCCAAAAATATTATTTGACAGTCATAATTCTAAACTATATTGAAGTATTTCATTTTTTTTAATCAACGTTAAATATGAACCAAAAATAATTTACTTAGTGACGTTAGTGAAATAAATCAAAACGAAATTTCTGTACATTGACATTGTACTTCTCCTGTGACTATAATTCCTACACATGGCCATCTCTCAATTAAATCTCAAATAATATAATTAGAACTACTTTGAACCTTGAGAGATTGTAACGTTCGACCAATAATACGTTGCCTGGGCGTATAGCTTGCTTGTCCCATTTGAGTAACTGAGTTAGTGTGATAATGAGTTAGTTATTCCCATATTAAAGTATTAAATGAATAATATTTAACATTTTACTATTTATAAGAAAATATATACTTTTAAATCTATTTCGAAGGTACTTTTATGTAGTTTAAATTATGACCGTTATTTTATTCCATCATAATGAATAAATTCGAAAACATGGATCACAGTTCATTTTTGTGAAATTTTCCACTGAAATTGTATTCATATTTATACTTCTCTTTGTTTTTTTATAGATACCATAATATTTGAATAAAATATTTAGACGATTTCAATCGCAAGAATATTCTTGTGATTGAATTAATAAAATTAATATTAAAAAGAAATGATGTGTGAGAAGAACCCGCTGATATCATTTATCTTAAACCTATAATAAATTGTAAATTCATCATGGTACTTTATTTCTCATAATTACACAAAAATAATTATGAGAAGTTCAATAGTGATTATAAGTAATTAGAAAAATCTCTTGACTGATACGCGTCACGTCAGAAATACTGGCCAAATTCAGACTTTTAGAGAGGTAAGACAAGGATTAGAGGGGTGTTAAAATAATACAATTGACATCCAGACGGATCTAACTTCACACAGGGACATCTAGAAAACATTTTTAAAAGAAGCTTACGTATATTATCATCAACTTATTTGTTTAACTTAAGATACTGTCCACTCGAACATTTGTGTAAGACAGGCTGCTCGTGATTGTGAATCCTCGAGAAGTCCCTGATGATTCGCCCGTCATTAATGTAGAGGTTGGCTTTGCACTTCGGGAATCGAGTGCAGCACCATCTGTCTGCACCAGTGCTTTGTATCTTGTAGCGGTGGAAGAATGTGTTCCCGTTGTACAGAAGACTGGGCTTACCCTGGTAGCGGTAAATTATCTCCAGGGTTCCTGGAACAAATGCATATCGGTCAAATCAGTCGCCTCCGATTTGCTGGTTTCTGCATGGCATATATGCAAATAAAGGCAATAGTTTAATAAAATGTATATTATGTAGAGTTGTAGTCCATTTATGTAAAAGAGAAATTAAAATAATATGAACAATATAATATTTTTTTTATTATTTATCACCCAGAGCTTACATTAATTAATTATTTATTTATTTATAATTATTACATGAAATTAAAATACACCGAATTATTTTGCATTGCATAAGCAAATTACACACAATAGTGTTCACCAAAAAGCATGTTAGCTCCGCTACACTTCAATATTTAATTATTTAATTAAAAAAAAAAACTAACACGAAAATATTGAAACAATTTGAAGTGCATGTAATCATAACTGACAAACAGGTCAAATCACGAACACATTAGGTCAGATAATAAGTCCAATAACATAACACACAGTCACAGCCTCCAATGACAACAGTATTTTAAATTTTAACATATCTTCCGTCCGGTAACATTCGATACGCAGGTCGGGCGTGTTCATGGTTTTCAACGGCTTTCACGCATTGCCCATCATGGGATATGATAATCCATGACCTGCAGCGTGAGGATTGTGTACAGCTCCAACGGTACCCGATTTTCAGTGGCACATGTTTGTAGTAGGTGAACCCATCCTTCATTAGAAGCTGCTTTCCTTTAAGTAGTGATATCCTTATGACTAAAATCATACAATAGATGTATTGGTGGTGTTAAGTATCACCTATTATCAAATTAAGTAGTAAAATCAAATAAACACCTTGAAGTCATTTTTTAGTGGTTAGTTCTTAACCGGATTTTTATTTATATGTATTTTTTGATATAATTAGTTTTCCTATTATCAATAACCATATAAATGAGTTTTTTGTGACGGCTTAAAAATAATATCAACTCCCTCGATGGTGGTTGAAACCCAGAATGGATGCCTTATAGAAAAGAGTATCCGATTTCGATCTTAAGCTTTTAAGGTGACGGTGAAGAGAGAATCTGATAAGCTCATTATATGTTATATTAATTTATTTTTTATATATCAGACCATTATATTGATATACAGAAGGAGGATTTAATATATAAAAACTTACTGTATCTCAGAGGTATACGATATTAAGCGCCAAAATAAAATATACAGGACGGACAGAAGTGCGCGGCATTCAAAGTTGGACACAATTTGATATGATACCGTATAAAAGTGATTATTTTCTTAGATATTCATCATAGGACTTAATCCATTATACCATTGTATAGTGCTGGGTTTAACGATTTTAATAGTGAAAAAAATAAAATTTCGACAAAAGTGGAGTTGCTATTGTATACTTCTGAGGTACAGCTTATATCAGCCTGTCCTTATTATCTGCGGAAATATATAAAAACTTCTTAACAAAATAGCATCTACCGCTAATGACATGAGATAAAGTAACAATAATATCTATATTTAAAATAAAACAAGTAAAAGAAATAACCTCCTAGTAAATTTTACTAACTTACACAACAACAAACATTCCTATTTACAAAAAAGAAAAATAAAATTCGTCGTCGTTAACATACGAGTATGTTGCCGGTCTACTATTCGGCGGACAGAAACTCGATGAAGAAGAAAGGTTCTCGAATGGCAACCTCTTTTATGCAAATTGAAGTTGCCACTAAACCTGAACGACCTGAGTAAGAGAGCAGGAAAGGAACAGAACTGTTTAGTGCCAATCAGGCCCTATGTCCAGCAGCGGACTTCAAAAGGCTGAATAATGAACAAATAGATAGTGTAGTTATAAAAATATTTATAATTAAGGTATCCCTACGGGCGATTATTACACATTTTCATGTATCTTCCGTCAGCAAGGATTTTATACTTGGGTGGTTCGTGTTTATGGACTTCAATACCCCTAATCAGCAGCCCATCTTCTGATATTATGAGGTGCGATTTACATTTTGATGAGTAGGTACAGCTCCACCTCATCCCATATTTCACTGTTTGATGTTTGTAGAAAGTATAATTATTTTTCATTATAAACGTCTTTCCGCTTGTCAAAGTTATGAATCTTACTGTAACGGAAAATATTTAAAATATTTTAAATTTAAATTTCACATATTTTAAAATTACAACATTTTAATTTTCATTTTCACAATATTATTTACTAATACTGCATAGTTACAATAATTGTAATATTACAATCTTATCTTAGTTTCGATATAACTACAGATTATCGTATCGTAGATTATCATGTCGTATCTATAAGATTATTTTTATGAAGTAATTCAATGCAGTCAAGTTATTCGCTTTGTACAAAGTTTTAAATGCGCAAACATTATCGGCCCCAGGAGACATGCTACTTTTGGTATCAATGATTTCCGTTTTGCCGATAATGTCTATTTTACACCACGTTTTGGAATCAGTGTAAAAACGCGGTTACAGAAAACGGCAAATAATTCAATCGCCGAACCTAAAGATCTACAGCATACATGCTACTTATGTATGCAAGTCCTAAATTATTTCAGGGTAAATGTACTTCCTAAATTTAAACTCCGTTTAAAGTAACAGCCATTAAAAAAGAAAGTAAGAACATTAAAGAACAAACTGACAGAATAACAATTGTCAGTGCCAGTGTAAAACCGTTGAATCACAGACAGAATCGTATATCAAGATTTATTGCTACAGTTGAATGAAAGTAGTTAAACGTAGTTAAACTTTAACGTATCGCCCGTTGGGAAGAACTTGATACTTCGGGGGTTCATGGTTGTGCTTTTCGACAGCCCTGATGATAGTTCCATCTTCAGCAATAACGATGTTGGACCGACAGCGGGAGGAGTGGGAACAGCTCCAACTGACCCCACCCTTGATGAAGTGATGCCGGTAGAAAGTGTAGCTGTTGTACATGAGAGACTGTTTGCCGTTGTGGAGAGTGATGGTCTTAACTGAAAAAAATATGTTTACTAATACTTCTTTAAGTGTCAGTAAGATCATTTGTTATTAAGACAATCATTTGGGATATTTATTTTGATATTAGAAAAATAAAGTAGAATTTAAGAATTGACAGCATTACGAGGAGTGATCTTTTGATTTCTGAATAGATTAAATTTAAATATTAGCACAAATTTTTAAAGGTCTTTTATGAATAACTGTTGTAAAATGGTAATACAGTGAAGCTCTCTGAAGTCCATATTGCGGGTAAAAAAAAACAAGTATGTACAAAATCAAAATTTTATTGCATTTTTTAAATGTTTTTAAACGAACAAACTTTCGCGATATAATACATAATACGGTTACCATTTAATAAAGATGTAATTGTTAAAGTTGTTATTATAAATAACTGTATGATTTTAGGTCGCTAGTATTTGCCAAAGAAAAAATTACGTTCTTACGTTAATTCTTACGTTCTAGTGGTAATGACAAGTGATATTATAATATATTATTTAAAAATACATAAAAATTGCACTTTATACTTCACCAACGCTTTTTTTTCGTCCCACGACTATCAGAAATAAATAATATTCCGTATTATTCTTGTTAACGAGATCCGAATAGTTAACGAATATAATATGAGAGTTATGTTCAAACGTCAAGAGTTTGAAATTTGAATTTGTCTATTCTCTAGTATTTGGGTCAGTCCGAAATACTAAACATAAATATTAAAGACTAATATAACATTAAGCTAAATTTTAACGTAAACACCATTTGACATAACTTGATATCTAGGTGGATCGTGTACATGGTTTTCAACAGCGCTGACCAGTTCTCCATCCAGTGAGATAATCAGATGTGATCGGCATCTCCCTGAAAAAGTGCATTCCCACCGAGCGCCCTTTTTGATCAAACTACGATTATAGTACGTGTACCCATTCTTCATCATGAACACCTTTCCGTTGTGGAGAGTAATACGTTTCACTGCAAAAAATACATATTTATTGTTACTATTACAAGAAAGAAATATAAATGTAACAACAAATTTTCGACGTATGCGCAACATCCTAATTTACTTTATGTTATTGCAAAATTACAAATAAGTCGATTTCTAGTTAGCAAACAAGGTAAGATTTGATATAAAAAAGGCAGGTTGTAAAAAAGTCAATCGTAGAATAACGACCTTTTGAGGGAACAAATTAAAAAGGAGGTATGTTATCGTAAAAATCTTTATATTAAACGTAAATAACAATAATATTTACAATATTCGCATATCAATATCACGCTTTGACTAAATTAACAACATCTAAATGTATATATGAAGCATATAAAAAAGTTAAAGATTGAGAAAAATAACAACATGAGAAAAATAAACACTTTAATATAAGACGAGTCCTTCACAATCATCACATCATATCATGGCTGCTTTCCTATTAAACTAAAACGTAACAACGGAATAAACGTGATGCTGACGCCGAATCATTCGAGAAATATTGAATTTTGTTATATGCCTTAAAATTATTTCTAAGATTATTTTGTCATTAACCAATGATAGCCTTCAGTGATACTAATTTTGCCATCGCATGTATTCAAGCCGTACCTAGCCATAAAAGAAATAGTTTCAATTTAAGAAATAAAATTGTGTGGAATGTAGTCATCTTTAATTTTTTTAATCTTAAATCTAACGACAAGGCAAACGGGCTAGCTGATGAAAAGTAGTCAGCATCGCCTATGGACATTTGCAATACAAAACGAGTCGCCAATGTATCGCCAGGTTATTAGAACATACGTCTCCAACAAGGATTGAAAATACTTATTAAGTCGAAATTACAGCCCTTGAAAAAGTAGGTAAGTTGCCAAGGTAAAAGACTAATCTAAGACCATGTGGTATTGACCTAAAATAGCACCACTCCCTTTTCCAATCGAAGCCATTAAAGACCAGGATAAACGCCCGGAGATTTTTCTACTATTACAAATACGTAAGATCTTCCGGGCTTCTAAGGCAATGATGGATGGAACTCATCATCACAAACCTTCCTTTGTTTCCTCGATCGTATTCTGACGTATTCTCCATTTTCAACTATTTTATACGTTGGTGGGTCGTGGTCGTGGTTTTCGTAGATACTAACGACGCTCCCGTCTTCAGAGATGATCATATGAGACCGACACTTTGAAGAATAGGTGCAATCCCATCTCATTCCTTTACTAATCATCTTTCGCCTGAAGTATGTATATTTATTCAACATCATGAAGTTCTTTCCATTCACCAGTGTTATAGCAGTAACTGTCATAAGAAAGATTATGTCGTCAAATTAGTTAGTTATCTTGATCTAAATGTTAAAGAAGTAAATGAATTTCCTTTTTTTTATAATATTGAAGTAGCAAACGAGCATGCAGTCCAATGGAAGGTGAGTGCCACCCATGGACATATATCATATAAGCAACTTCATACAGAAAATGCAGGTATACATGCATTGTCCTCCTAACCGCCTATTAGCTACTATCACTTGACCGATGGTTATTAAAGCTACAATTTTGTCGTTTAAGCTACTAAACATTTACCTCAGGCGCTGCTAATCATGCGCCAGAACAGTATGTGTTTGATTTTAGTCTAAAAATCGATCAACAGTCGATTGCTTAAATGTCTGTTTACATGAATAACCTACCAAATAGTCCCTGAGCAATTCGACAGCAGTTTTGGCAGTTGCGTTAACAACAGTTGTCCAAGCGACTGAAGCCAATGGGCGATCAGCCTATGAGGGATTCGTTGCAATGCATCAAGTGTACATCACCCTGCTTAGTATTATTTTCCTAAAGCCATGTTAAAATGTGTGACAAGTATGATATTTTTATTTCTCTTAACAAAGGACGACGGCATATATAAATTACGTCATTTCGTAACTATATTTCCTAGAATTACTAAAAGTTTTGGTGTATACGAGTAAAAATATTAACAAAAATTGCATCATTAATTATAATTTATTTTAGTATATTGTTTATTGTACATACAAGAGACATTTCATTAATTATCAAGATATCATCATATCAATCTCCACAACGCTCTTCCTTATATAATACCCATAGAAATAAAATAAGAATCGAAATAATAGAACTTGTCACATGAATCAGGTGAAATAAATCAATAGTCAGAAATTATGCTAGTTTTAAATCAAAGACCGATCTTACAAGTAACATTTGTGATTTATAAGTAAAAGTTAGACCTATATATTTAAATTTATTTTACATACACTTAGTCAGATATAATCAACACAGAACAACTAACAATGAAACTAGATGTTGTTGACTAGTAATGTAAGTTAATGTTAACATTATTATTACTAAGTGCAATGTTACCCTAAAAATATTTACATTTATATTGTTCAAAAGAAATTTTAAGGAACATAAAATGAGCATGATTCCATAAAGACATATGGTATTTGCAGCAACAATATATGTGAATAAAATTAGATCCAGTGTCAGCTACTTCTACTACAACTTTAAATTTATTAAATGAACCTTCAAAAAATTATCCTACCGATAAGTCAATTTGTCAAAATATTGAAAGAATATGTATACAATTGTGAAAATCTGAGAATTAAGTGACCTCTGGAGTTGGTGGAATGATATTACATATATCGTGTGGTAGTTATATAAAGTTCGGAATCAAGTTCCTAAAATTTATATTGAAATCCCACATAAAAATTAATCTGATTTTGTACTGTCTGGCGCCGAATATTCCACCTATACCAGCTTATCTGCCATTCCATAAAACCCATATAAAAACTAAATATGTTAGGGGGTGTTCATTTATTATGTGAGGCGATTTTACTACACCCCTCCCACATTAGTTACATGTAGTGAGATTCGCCTCCCTCCGCACCATCTAATCACACGTGACATTGTCCGAAATTAGGAGGGAAACATAATCATGTTTCCCAAGTAAATCTACTTAAGCTACTTTTGTCGCAATTTCACACGGTTTCTTGCAGAAAAAACATTACGTGATAAGCGAAAATGAGATCCCCGAGATGAGATTCGACTGGCCTCCGACCCTCTCTAAATTTTTTTCACATAATGAATGTATATAATCTTATGTAATGGTATCTTAACTACATTTTTACATATTTCCCGTCACCCAGCACTTGATACCTGGGTGGCTCATGAGCATGGTTCTCGACCGATTTCACGACGATCCCGTCTTGATTGATCACGAGGTGGGATTTGCAACGCGAAGAGTGGGAGCAGCTCCATCGCATCCCGGTTTTGACGAAATGGTGTCTATAGAACGTGTAGTTGTTCTTCATCAGGAATTGTTTCCCGTTATGCAGGGTTATCGTCTTCACTGCAATGACGGTGAATGTGAATATTTTAGTTAGGGATCTATTAGATCTTATTTCCAATTTCGGCATTACTATAGTGCTGACTTAGAAACAAATATACTTTATCAATACATGCATATGTCACAATAAAATATTATTTTAATTCCATAACAGTTTTAATACAAATCAAACGAAATTAATATGTAATATTTGTTACCCATTGTCTAACGGTATTATAAAGTAACAAGTGATGACGGAATGAACGCAAAATTAATGCAATGTCTGTTAAATAATGCATTGTATTAATTTTGTATTCATTCCGTGTAAGTAAAGTCCAGATCTTCTTAAGGCCCGGAAACCTTTGCTCGAACGTTGACGTACCCATCGTACTTAGGAGTTTAGGACGACCTATTTCGTCGTTTGCCGAGATCAAGATCTCAACCTTTTAGGTTAATTTAAAAATTGACACTATTACAAGGTATCCGAAGTACACCACTCTATATGGGCGCGTTTATAATCCATCTAGCTGTGCCCCGCGGTTTCACCCGCTAATACATAAAAAAACAAACAAACATATCGTGATGTTATATAGCCTATAGCCTTCCTCAATAAATGGACTATTAACACAAAAATACTACAAAAATATTCAATTCGAACCAGTACTTCCTGAGATTAAAACGTTCAACCAAACAAACAAAGTCTTCAGCTTTATAATATTTGTACAAATTAAGAAAATCCAAAAAAAGAAATGTTGCAAATTTGTACATAAAATAAATACCCTGTTATTTAATGTTGCATAATTTAATAATTCTACATTATACTAAATATTGTCTCTTACTCTTTAATTATACTCGTATGTATCATTATTTACAGCATCAAAACCACGGATAGAGGGTAATTTGAAATAAATCCCATCCTTAACTATATAATGCGGAGGTTCATGGTTGTGTTCATTGTACGTTTTCAAGATCATTGCACCATATTGATCTAATATGTGGTACACGTTGCATTTCTTCTTCCGCGAGGAGCAGAACCATCTGGTTTCACCGTGCGTCAGTATATTAGTGTCTTTGTGGAAGGTGTAGCCGTCCACCATCAACAGCGTCTTGTTCCCTGGTACCTGGATCATCTTCACTGGAAGATGGTTTTATAACATTTAAAATTATTATTTACTTTTATTTCACGATATCAGACAAATATATCAGACGAATACATGGATATTCGTGAACAATTCGCCGAGTATGTTGCCGAACAATGAAGAGTGAACGTCGCACTCGATAACTGACGTGAACTTTCGATTGGCTCTAAAAACCTATTCCATGCGGAGAATGGACGACTACTGTGGCAAGCATTGATTACACCTGAGTATGCTATATACATACTCGTCTACCTATATATACCTATTCGTCTGTGCTCGACGAATATCTAAATATTGCGTCGAAATATGGAGTCGCTTCGCAACACAATAGCTTTTAGGCGTCTTGTTTAAATATAACATAAATATCAAACATGTCATTTGATGTTTTTTTTAAACATCCGTGGTGAAATTTGTTTAATATTATTACAATATAACATTTTTGAATGCATAAATGATGTTTATTTGCCACGACGATATTGATATTTGGCCTGTCGCTAGAGCAAGTAACAACTGGCTGCAATAAAAGCACTTTTCAGTATTGTAGTACTTTTAACAAGGACATATGTAATCGCAGACTAAAAGTTTAGTTGATAGGACAAAGGAATTTACTATTAATTAACGCGAATAGTTTTAAGAAAACAGTGGCATGTTCCGTACTATTTTTATTCAATTTCAAAATTTACTACTATACGGTTATATTCATGATTATTATTTATAAAATATATCAACTATAATAGAGCTATACAATAAAATACATAGTAAGGATTATTTCAAAAATCTTATAAATACAAACGTCAAATACATTAAAGAGCTACGATTATTATGAGTATTTATCTAATACATGGGTTATTTTCTTAAACATCAGACCAAAAAACAGAAAGACAGCTCCTCCTAAAACATGTCATTGAAGCACAATTTGCATTTGTATAAGTTACTAAGCACTACATAGGATTTCATCAATGAGGCGATTATTATTTTTTCATTATTTTTATATATTTTTACCGAACACTACTTCGAAATAACGGCATTTTTTTCTTTCTTCAAGCGTCTCGAATCTTAATATGACGTAAAGACTTTCAAGACTTTTTGACTTGAACACAACGGCATACCCGTTGTGTTTACAATTTTACAATGCAATTGTGCGTAATTTTGCAGCCCTTATTTTTAATAATAATTATTTTTTCCTTAACCAATGTCTTGCTCCTAGCTATCGTCCTTAAATACCTAATACTCTTTCTTGTCATTTGAGACGATAAAATATATAAATACCTCACTGGAAATCAGTGCCGTAGTCTGTAAACTCTGACATAAGCAGATAAGTCATTTCATGATACACTGCGGCACAGATACGCCAATGACTATAAATTAAACACGAAAAATAAACTTTTTATCTATTTTTTTTTATTTTCAATTTATTTTCGATTTGAGTATGCAAAATTCTAAAATCGCTCACTTTTTTATTGTGTTGTTTTTTCCCAAGACGCTTATATGGTTCAATATTTTCTTCAAAAGGCGAAGTCCACCCGTTTTTGGTCTGATACCGAAATATTATAGTATGTTTATATATGTAGTATTACTTCTAAGAGGCAAACAAGTATTTTACTCGGTGGTAGTTCAGTTTCTTAGCATTTATTCAAACAGTCGCTAACAAACTACACAACATAACATAAGAATTAAGATCCGTCATATAAGCAATATTATTGAAAAGTATTCGAAAATATCCCACGTAATTATTTTGAAAAAATATTGTTAGATGTATATTGCACATTAATGTATAACAGTATAGGCATGAAATTTATAAATATATTACATAATTACATGTCCGCAGTATTTAGACTGTAATAAAATTAATAGTCAAGTGGTTAACGGTCTTCCTATCCCTCCAATTGGAAAACCAAATCTTGTTTCTTCAAGGTTCATATCTTGTTTCTTTAATGGCAAAGGAAAACATAGTGTTCTACACGATGTTTCCTTTGCCACGATGTTCTCAAAGATGAGTGATCTCTATCAATGCACTGGCCAGAACAGTGGACAAAACCTACTAAAACAAGAGTTTATAGGTATAAACGCAGGCGAATTACGAATTGTCGTAACCGAACATCGAATGTTAACGTTTTTATATAATGTTTGCATTTCCTTATGCAATAAAAAGTGACACTAACAAATTATCAACCGGACGTATATTTTAGTACTACTGATCATATTTAAATGTAAGTACGAAATACTGCTATTTATCTTACGATAACAGCATCAGATTAGATAATGTAAAAAAGCACTCATCCTGTGCGTTTCCAAATACACGATTTTCCAAAAAGGAACACAGCTGTTGTGGCAGTGTCGTGATATTAAATATACGATTTTGGACTAATATTATTTCGGAATCAATTAATTGTAATATATATAACGGTTAATCACGATAAGCAGTTTTTAATTTCCTTACTGCCGATATTTTCAAAATGTTTCGCCATGACCACATAAACATAAACGCTTTCTACATTCATAGCCCCACAGTAGGATTTTCTCCTGTGTCGTGGGTGCCATGGACACATTAAGGTAAATACATAAACACCCAGACCCAGAACAAAAATCTAAACTCATCATTCAGATGTCTGTCTGGCCGGCGATCGAACCCGGGACCCACTGCGTGTCAGACCGGTAT
>DWTU01001153.1:0-14019 GCA_018251515.1 Cecropterus confusis | reverse complement strand
GCTCTACATGAGATCTGATATCTTTTTCACAGGGCAAACCTTATGTAGTCGTCTTGGGAACATTTTACATGAAATGTTTTTGGTGGGATATAATATAATACGTAACTCTATGTACAGGAAAATTGTATTATCATTTTACATTTAACAATACGTATAGAAAAGACTAAACCATGAATGGGTTAGCATATCAAGTTAACGACGAAGACAACACCTTCAATGTATTCATTCAACGTTCGCGTCGAGTTGCACCTCACATGTCTATTAAGTTTTAAATGTTTTGATACCAGATCACAATATCCTGCCTTTTATATTATGTTTACTGGAAACAATAACCGCAACTATTCTTCCGCTCTTGAATGAACGGTGTACGATTCGTTCATTCGATTCATATCGACACTTATTGTACACAATATCATAACCAATTGATGTTGTGCTTCTCGGAACTCGTGAACTTGGCCAGTATCACTTTTCAATACCGTCTAGTATTCTGAGATGTACTATGTATGTTTGTTGCAAACGTGGAAACAATATTTTTGACGTAGAGTAGAAGTGTGGATATGTTTTGTTAGCTTGTATTGATGAAAGTTGCTTTAATAATATTATTATAATTATACATTATATTAAATTTTTAACAATATTTTAATAAGATTAATGAGAATCAAATTCATTAAATCATTAATAGGATTTTATATTAAGTTATAATCGTTATTATTATTTATTTTAATCGTCTCCAATGGTACCATCACCATTTCTGCTAATAAAAACGCATTGACAACTTCAACACATAGTCACCACTTGAAGCAACGCTTCTGTATCTGATCTCAACTAAGGACTTCAGTACTGTTTGAAGTTAACTTCTGTATGATCATAGCAAGGTGTGACCGCTTACCAACTCATAATTTAACTGTTTTCTAATTAAAGGTAATGAAATAGAATTAGAAATCATAGACTATGATGATTATTGCTATTGCATTTGCTATACTCGTAGTATAAGTAAAACAATTCCAGTCCAGGTTTCTCCAAAATGTTCCTTTCGGAACCCAAGTCTATTTCGACTTAGTGGAGTCATTATTTTTCAGGCCAGGTATAAGGCTATTAATAAAAGTTATATTCGATATTGGAAATGGCCTCCTCGCGTTTTCGTTTTCAATATACGGAGTCAGTAATTGAATCGCCTAAAAGTATGAGTGCGGCAGGATTTGCTTCCGGTATTCAATTTTTCGTACAGTACTTTTTAGAGAGGCGAAGTAAAAGCCACTGTGGACTCTGAAAGTATTTTAGACGTGCCGTTCGTTACAAAGGGCGTTAACGCAGTTATTGCGCTAACTGTTATCTTTGAAACAGTTTTTTTGTACGTTGATTTGAATTGCCACGAATGGCGTGGTAGGGTATGTCCATATTATGTTGAATGGTAATAAGTTTTGGTATTATCGGATACGTGTTATTATGAACGCATACCTCATGAGGTATGAGGTATGCGTTCATATGACTGGAAACTGTCAAATACAAATCAAAATCTGTATCTGTATCAGATACAAAAATAACGGTCACGTGTAATTTTAACAATATTAGTTATACTACTTTTGAGTACGCAAATATTATCGAATATTAAGGTTTGTAAATGTTTATTCGAAAATTGGACCCTAAGTTAATTTTATGATGTAATAAGCAATAGTGCGTACGAAAATTATTAAAACAAGAAAACTGTATCCATTCTGTAAATATATATTTCTTAACTTTGAGTGCATTGTTTTAATTTGCTCGAATGAGGTGAGCGAGGAAAAAGTCCTATAATGTATTGAGCAACAAGACATTGGAAACTGTGTCACAACTTTACGCTCACATTTACTCCCGGAAGTATGTTCTGTGGCTTAATACGTTATTGAAATAAATATAAATGATGCGAATGGACGAGATAAGCCAGAGGCCATGCAATGGCAAGGTAAGCAGGTCACGCCCGTCGTCTGGCCCTCTCTGACCCACATCGCCACAATAAGCTTCCGCAGAGCACCACGCAATTAAGCGAAACACCAGACATAAAAAATTACCGAAACAAAAGAGTCGTATCACCACCAGAGGGAGGGCAGCGACTCCCTGCCCGCCGCAGTTACAATTTATCATAGCAAATAAAAATATACCGAATTAAAAAGAAAAGGACGAAGAAAGTGAAACGAGAGAGAGCGACAATCGTTTCGTAGCCGAACGCCGAAATATAATGCTGTTTATTTTTTTTATGACCGGCCACGGCGTCCTACCGAGGGGTGTTTTCACAAAATCAATACTTGGACGTGACCAATTAAAAAAAACGTACAGTTAGACCGATTAATCTTTGAATTTGTGTATTATTTATGCACCTAATAATCCGCGGTCGTTCCCGCGTCCTCGTTAATGTCTTTTTTATTAGCCAACGGAAACATGGCATGCTGAATAATTGATGCTTACGTATTTATTGCGTTTTCAATGACAGACCTCTTCCATACGTTGTATTTGAATGATTATGAAATCCAGCACGAATGCGACCGCGAGATTCCAAATGTAACAACTGTTAGGTAGTAGTACTAGGTAAAAGGGAGATCCCATTTACCTAACGTTGAATTTAATATTAGATTTACTTTCAAAATATATAGTTCAGTGCTTATATATTGCTATAAGAATACATAATGTTAACTGTAAAAATTGTAGTCCCATCGGGTTAAGCTGTGCATCTGCGTGTCCATGTCATTCATTTAATCTTTGATTAAGATGCATAAAACCAATTGTTCAAAAAAGCAATATGTTGATATTAAAAGAAAGTTACATGAAGTACTAAAAGTATCACGCCAGTGATGAAATTTAATAAAGATTCTGCAAATTTTGGTCAATTTTTATCCACTGCTAGTATTTCTTAATATTTAAATTCTGTAGATAATCGTCATATCCCGTAAAACGCAAAAAGAATCCCTATTGCATGCTTAAAATTAAACGTTCGACTGACCTGAATTATGTCGTATGAAATCATCCGAAAATACTAAATCGATACAGCGAACTAAAAAATCTAATTAAAAAGCTTTCAGATTTTGAATATATGACAACTACTTTAAAGTTTGTTCCCTAAAAGTAACTTGCCCTAAATGTGCAAAGGTCAAGTGTACATATTTGGTCTCTGCTATCGTTTTATACGAGAGACGAAATAAAATGCGATTATCTGAAAGCAAACGAAGCGAATTAAACAGAAACAAATAGGAAAATGGGTTTTGATTCAAACGTCTTTATATAAAAACAGACATGTAAATAGATAAACACTTTTATTAACAATAGTTTATCACTATTTCACAATTATACTTAAATTAATTCATTTCTTGTCTATTCAAGTATTAAAAATCCGGCTGGAACGAAGTATATATTTTGGTATTTGAATTTTTAAATAAGACTCATATATTAGTATACCACAATCAACTAAGTATCATTACCAAGTGATCTTCAAGCACACAAAGAACAATATAAAATCTATATGAACATAGAAATGATTTCTAAAAGATGGTTCTAAACGCAACCGTATATCTACTCTTTTTAATTTTACCTACATTCCACTCGTCATGGTTCTTATATGATTACCTTTCATTACATACATTATAATTTTCACGATATGTACACAAGTATGTACAGATTAATGATTTTTGTTATTTTAATCATCCTATCAAAATATTCATTATCAAAATACTCATTTCGACATGTGCTGAAATCTGCCTATTTGGTCATAATTATTAACATCCAATCAAACTATCATAAAAGGCTTTTTTAATTTGCAACATCTGTTAACGCAATATAATATTCTGTCGTGACTTCATAAATGCAATTGAAATGATTCCAGGAATAATGTATTTTGACCAATACTCTATCAATTTCAGTAAAGGTTTATAATTAACAAAATATTTTGCAGGATCTTCATAAATACACATATTATCCATCAACATCGAAGGCTTAATGTTACAAAATCCACGATAACCTGAAAATATCGCAAGTAAAAATTATTACAACGTAAATGGCGTTCAAATATTAATTTCATTAATGCATAATTTATTATTGCAGCTCATTTAATGCTTAAGCGGGAGCGGCGACCGAAATAAAATTTTATAAATCTTAAATTTTTCAGAACGGCTACGGGCAGAGCGATTGTGTTTAATTTTAAACAGATATTTTCAATTGACTTTTTTATAAAGGCTTAAAGCAAGGCCTAGCGCATTATGTTTTAGTGTGTTATTGTAACTTATATAACTTTATTTTGACTTTCGCAACTGGGAACTTGCACTAAAGTGAGGCTGTGGTAAGGTACCAGTGTAGCACTCCATCAAGGTTGGTCGTTTCTTAAATAGAGCGCTAACTATATTTAAAATTACTTGTATCGAGCCAGTCAGTTTCCTCTACAGGGTTACAGATGTCTTCGAAGGGCAATTAAGTACTTCCATCACATAAAAATACCCTTGTTGCTTACGTACGTATAAGGGATTTATAAACATTTTCTGTGACGTTAAAGACACAATGTGAGGTCGTTGAATATATTTTCATTTCCTACACACTTACAAAAGATTATAAAATTTGTAGGTCTACTCAAAAAATCAAAATTTTGCAAAATAAAGTATTTAAGCATGGCATTTGCAGTATCTCGGACATAAACGAGAATAAATTCTCAGCATTTTACATTTTTTTATAGTATGAAAGTAACAAACGAGCATGCAGCCCACCTGGTAGTAAATGGCTACAGCCGCCCATGGATATCTGTAATGAACCCTAGGTAAGATCAAAGTCTCACCTAAGGTTAGCCACAGATGCGTTGCTACCCCTGAGGACTAAGATGGAATGCCTCGAAAAAGTATCTCTCCCTTACCGCACCCTTCAGACCAGAGCACAACAGTGCATAACAATGCTGTTATTAGGCAGAAATAGGTGTGGGGGTGGTACTTCCGAGGTCGAACCACAAAGACTTCTACCACCTTCAGAATACATAAATAAAAATCTATTATTTCATTAAAATATATTCTACAAAATAAAACATTCAAGTATAGCATTTGCAGTATCTCGGACATAAACAAGAAAAAAATCTCAGCATTTTACATCAATAAAAATCTACCGCCTGAAAATATCTCTTAATGGAACCGACTGCAAGATATTGTGCTTTAGAAATAAAATATTTGAAGCGTGCATTCACAGGAAAACGACGTATATATTGGAAATAAAAGATGAGAGACACCTTTTAAAACGGATACATCCTTTGAGATTTAACTCACGGTTTGTTAAACACGACGACAAATGTTCATATTTCTGGAATAAGTAGGATTTCATGAATACAACTTCAATTCTAGAAATTGAATTAAATTTGAATGTAACCTTCGTGATTTACGAAAAGTACTACTGACATATCGACTTCTGCTGTCATAAAACGGTAAACGCTTTCTACACTTCTGCTGTCAATACCAGTATGCAGGGTATGAAGGGTGTAAGGGAAAAACACAAACATCCTGCGTACATATTTCTGCCCTATAACAGCAGTGGAGTGCTGTTTTGTCCTGGTCTGAAGGGTGTGGGAAGGGAGTCATATTTTTCCGAAGCATTAACGTAGTCCTCAGGGGTAGCAACGCATCTGTGGCTAACCTGGGGTTGTTTACAGATGTCCATGGTTGACAGTAGCCACTTACCATCAGATGGGCTGCATGTTCGGTTGCTACTTCCATACTATAAAGGCTAAAAGCTTCAGGAGCAGATCTTAGGTCAACCTCAGGTAAGATTTCAACCCGATTTCAAGGCGATGAATTACAGCCGTTTATGGAGCATGGATGGCAGTGGCCACTTTCCATCTGGACGACACATTCCTCTGTTTCAATTTAATTTTTTTATCAAGTTCTTCAAAGAATAGCTTGGGTTTTTCTCTTCATTGATGAGAAGCGATTAAGTGATCTTAAGAGTCTAACATGCTCCATACCACTGAAAACCTAAGAAAATTTTACGTAAGCGAAGTAACGTAAGCAAAAAAGCGACTAGAAAATATCACCAGCAATGAGCCAAAGCAGTGTTTGATCATTTCAATATAAGTATAAATAGCAGCGCATAAAAAGTAATGGAACGCTAATTAACAGTCAATATAAAGAGATCCAGGTATAATTAATAAGTTGGTTCCGAGTGTCTGTTCTAAATGCAACGCAAGTTAAGAACTCTCGAAAGAGGAATGTCGCTTGTTACCAATTCAGACCCATCCCTCGATGGTGCCTTGTAATTAAACTCAGTTCAATCTAGTCCCCGTTTTGAATTGGTAATCAACTGATATCAAAGAATATCAATCGTCATACTTTCATCAACCTATTTCTTTCGGAGTCCTTAACTGATGAAATAATTACTTGCTCTCATAACACTGAAAAGTTTGAGTTTCGCCTAGTATAAAGGTTCTGTATTGAAAATGTAAATACTTACTTGTTAATAATTTCATTTTTTTTGTTAATTACACACATTACATTGCGGCTGCCTTTTTTGAAATTTATAACAAACGAGCGAGTTCATCTTTGCAACCAACTCGTTACTATCCCACCACTATGGGTGTCCTCTCAGGATGAAAAAATGAGATGACAAAGATTTTAGTCCAACACACTAAGTGCAGATTGTTTGATAAACTTCATACAACTTCGATAAAAATATTTTTTACAGAAATTTCAAGCAAGTAGGTATCCTCACAATATAATCTGTCACCATTGAAATAAGTCATAATTAGTTTTCAAAATCAAGCGGCTGGGATTTAAATCTAGAAACGGGTCTCTAAGGAGGACATTCACTAAGCTATCATTGTTCTTATCGCCTTTCTTGGCAACAACCCTTTTTATATCCCAGAGCTGCGTGGGCCTTTTCTTTGAAGGACGCCTTCACCACGGTGCTCCAATACGAATCATTGGAGATGTTGCTGCTTAGAACATTAATTTCATAAACGCTCATACAGTTAATCATGTGACTCCCAAGTAATTTAATATAACTGATGCTCTCATCTTTGTCGGTAACTCAGCGTTTTCACGTATTAACCGCGCACCTAGACATCGTTACGTAAACTCCATCCAACTTGTGACAGGTCGGCTCGTGCAAGAACGTCGCGGAACCCTTAATCGGTTGTTGTACAGTAGGTGTATAACCTGTTAAAGATTTTATTTAGGAAAACTTGGATTTTTTTTATTATGTAATAACTATTTTATTAACGACATTCAAACGATAGTTATGTATACGGTCTTATATACGAGCTACTAATAAGTTAAGGGGGAGTGAATCACGCTTTGCCAAAAAATACGCGTCACTTATCATTTTGATACCATAAAATATACGATTTTTTTTATTACAATTAGAGATATTATAGGAGAATCAGAACAGTAGGCCCAATGTAAGCTTGCATAAAAACAAATAAATGACATAAATAGTATCAAAATTACCTTTATAATATTTTAGCAAAATGAGAAACTCGTTTCCGTTTGGTAGTAGGACAAGACTCTAAATAAACGACTGCAATCAATTAGTTTAGTTCGCGCTCAGTTCAATCGACGATCAATTGAAACTTTGTGCGAACCTCATTAAAGTATTACATATTTTAACCACTCGAAGCGGTTAACGTTGGTTTTGATTTGCAATTTGCAATTGGTCTCGATTGCACTCCTTCGTTTTTATAGCGGATAATTTTATTTTTTCCCAACTTGATCCGTCGACACCGCACTTAATCAGTAACGATTTCGTATTGGAGCTTTCACGTTCGTACTTGTTAGGGTGTTTTCGGGCTTTCGGTTTGTTTCGAGTTGCTTAACGTTATGAAAAAAGTTTGAAAGCGCGTCTTAATTACTGAATTTGAGTGAGATGTAACTTTTGTCTTCACATTCTAAATGTCTGCGTCATTAAAATGAAGTGCAGGCAATTCGCACGCGTTTTATAGCCATCTTGATTTTGATGGAGATGTTTTTATTAGGAGCTACTTAGGCTTGATTCATTGAATAGTTTGTGAGCCGACTTAGCGAGATCGATACGCAGTAAAGTTGTGCTGAAACATAATATTAATCCACCGCTCGCATTCGATTGCCGTAAACATTCCGTCCTGAATCGAAAGTTTACAACTCGGTAACTATTAAAAAACCGCACGGGAATGAGTCTAAAACCGCACTGCGTCTCAATACGTCCAAACTTGGAATAATAATGCAAAGGAACAAAAATCATAAATTGTATCGTACCAGTTCATAGCTGTAGCGTAATGCGAAGGCAATAATTTATTAGCGAATGCGAGTAAGGAACGAAAGGAATTTCACACACAATGACCGACGTCGTGCACTTACACCGTTCTTTAGCGAACGTTTTGTTTTCGAGTGGCAGGGAGTAACACTTGTGGAATATAATACTGGGTAGGAGGGGACAAATAATTCCCTCTAACGCGAACAATGCGTTATCACAACGAGAAAGTAGGAGTTATATTACTCGACGCCGCGTAGACCAACTTCTAAACGTCGCAATCGCTTTGTCCCTCCATATCTACGGCGATTCAACTGCGTATTGTTGTGTCGATATTACATGTTATAGAAAAATACAACCGTCTCGCTCTGAGAGATGATGAGGTTGAAAGTGGAACGTGTTAAATGGAAACAATCGATGTATACGATGTATACGTATAACATGTAGTTGTGTGTAGCGCAATGTTCGCTTTGCGTTGAATGTAAATGGAAAGACGTGTATGTAACTGAGAAGAAATTTATACTTGCTTTAGTAAGGCAAGTTAATAGTAATGTATCTCAATATAGCAACTATATTACCCTGCCTATTATTAAAAGAGAATATTTCGAAACTGGTTTCTAAAGATTTCGATATATTGAAATCGCTCTGATATTATTTTTGCCTTTTTTAAATACGTTATACAACATACATTATCACAACAATATTAGTATTAATATATATTTTTTTAACAAAATAGCGTAATAGAAATTAAAAATATACCTTTCTATATACATAGTTACATTGTAAATCTACAACAAAACAACGACAAAAATAATCGATTTGATCCCAAAATAAGAAGTAATAAGACAGAAACATTGAGGCGGCGTAGTTAGTAGTTACGCAACAAAGGAGAGGCTTCCGTACGCAGAGCGGAGAAGCGTGGAGCGCACCTTTGATCCCCGCACGCCGCAAGCCTCTCAGAGGCTACTACTCCCATTACTGTATGCAGATTTTATACTTTGTGTCATTTTTTGTGCGAACACCGCGCCGCCTGCCACCTCCCCCTCCTACGCTTTTACGCCCTTCGCCGACACCTCGTGGGGGTTTTACTTAGCTGATGACTTATTAAGAGCACATTCTTCAGAGGTGTCTGCCTGTCGCGGCGGGTTTAATGACGTGGGTTGGTTTCCCGATTCTGTTCGGTCTCCGTGTGCGATGTGCCCTAAATTCACACAATACCTGCGTACCTATTGGTGAATCCTGCTTCTCGGTTTTGTTGTTCAGCTGTTTGGCGCTTCGGCACGTTTCTGTTCACATTAAGTTAGATCTTGTTTCACAAACTAATCTCATGGAAGCATAATTGAATTATTATTGGTTTGAATGCAATCGTTGTCGTAGATCTGTCTGTTTGACCTAAATATTTTTTAAGTCTAGCTGTAATCGGATCTGTAGATGTGGTAAAACTTTATATACACGGATACGCGTATTCATATATATATATATATCGGATTGAAGTAGCGAACGTGCTTGCAGCCCATCTGATGTTAAACGGTTACTGCCACCCGTGAGCATCTGTAAGCAACTTTATATAGAACAGGGGATCCATCATAAGTCGATCACAGATGCGTTGCTACTCCCGAGGGCTTAGATGGTCGCCTCATATATAATTAAGTCGACAACCACACACTTCCAACGAAACGCAAAAACTGCTTCACCCTAGAAATAGAGGTGGCGGTGGTACCTCCTAGGTCGAACTAAAATGGGTCTACCACCAGTAAAAATTGCTACTATATCTTTGCCGTACATTTCAGCAAAGTGAAAGATTTAAAATTTTGAGAATGGTTTGCAGCCGAGCACAAAGACACTAGTGGTGGGTGCTAGTGCCCATGGATAGTAATAGCGTCTGAAGATAAGATGAGCTGCAAATTTCTCGGCAGCTCCCATTAATAGAAAAATACCATTTACTTACATCAAAAAGGCACGGAAATATTAGACTTTACTCATAAATAAGAAAAAAATGAAAGAAAACACATTTCTGCACTATCACAATATAAGTAATCATTCATATTCATATATATTATAACTGAGGACAATTTGACCTAATACTGAGTAATAATATTTAATACGTAGGCTCCGTCTATTAAATCATGTGGCAGCCAATGTGTCCGCCGTTTACAAATTAATCCGTATTGGAAACAGAAATGAAATAAGTCGTATATTAAATATTAAAATACGTTGCGTGAAACATAATTTTCGAGTGCTTTCACATGACTTCAAACGTCTCGGACGTTTGAAGTCATGTGTCTGTTCACTCAAAAATTATATGGCGAATAAATCGGGAAATTGAAGGATTCTTGGCCCTCATAACAACCTGTCAGTGGCTGACTGCCAGTGAAGGACGATCAGAAAATAAAAAGGGTAACGAGTTTTGCCCTAGCCTCAAACGTGGAATACGCGCATTCCGTGCCTTCTAAATATTGACAACAAATGCGTTGCCTAAATTAGTTTTATATAGGGTAAGACTAAATTATGCCAAAAACGATTTGAGTAACAAGCGTCTTTTTATTAGATTGATTTAGCAAAAGTAAAAGCAATCAATCCGATGGTCACATGGTCACAAACAGTCACAGCCGCCCTTAGGCATTTATAACTAACTTCATGGAGTATAAGGTTTTTGAATAAGGCAACATTTTGCCTCAGGAATAAAATGTTGTTACGTAAGCACACAAATGCCAAATAATACCAGGTTTCGTCCCCTATTTACCCTTAGGAAACTTTTTTCAAAATTTATTTATAGTGCCCATCTCTTAAATGTAATTTAAGAGCAATAATATCTTTCTAGAACCACCGATGAAGAATATCGTACACATACTATGCACGTTTGAAACCCTTTCAAAAGTGTGGCGGTAGTTAATTCTAAGTCGACTCACGAAGGGCTGTACCACTTTAAAAATTCTATGACGCTCGTGACCTTTTCATTTGTCTGAATGCAATTGGTGGGATTCTCCTGAAAAGCGAGGAGCTAGAACCTATTGATCAAAATGAGAATAAAATTGTTTGATATTGTAACAACATCAGATTACATACAGATTAACAAAAACAAATTGATAAAACAATGGATATCAGTACTATACTACTATGTATTAACCACGGAGATCAGTGTTACCGAGGTTGGTCAGATGCGTTGCTACTCCTGAGGACTAAGTTGGAACGCCTCGGGTAAATGTGTCTCCCTTACCACACTCTTCCAACCAGAGCACAGCAACGTTCAGCACTGCTTTTAATAGGCACAAACATATGTGAGAGAGGTGTCTCCGGAATCGAACCATAGTGTTCTACCACCTGTATAGTGCAAGGGTGAAAAATTTTTTACAAGGCTACTGGTATGCTTTCTGGCATCTAAAAGAACTTTCCAATACAATGTTAAAAGTTATTTTGGACATACGTTAAGTATTTCCTGTCTTAACAAATGATTTTAGGGAATGAGCGTAATCTTGCCAAAAATATAATTGCACTTTCCACGTCTAAAATAAGATGTCGATTTACTTCTCAGCGGTAGACTTCTTTTTGGGTGTTAAAATTGAGGTCAAAGGTACTCAGTATCTTTTGGCGTCTATTCTTATATATTACTAGTATGACTAAAAACTCAAATTGAAAATGGTCTTCAGTTGGGTCGTCTAAGATCTCGTAATATATTCCGGTCTTTTCAGGAACTCATTTTATGCAATACACATTCATTTTATGGAAAATGTTTCATCTCCAAAATGTTTTATTCAAAATCCTTTACAATGACTAATTAGAGTACCTGTATTTAAAGAATAAATTCAATATTGAGTTGAATCGATTTCTTATATTACCCTACGTACTACCCTCATTGTCCTACATTACAGGTTTTAGTATTGTGGGTATTTAAACACAAACACTCACGACTTGTATACGCGATCAATAATAATTATAAGTGACGTGTATCCGGCAATCCGTATGGTAAGCATTGCGGCGCGACGATTGTCATATCTATTCTTTATTGACACGGTTATTATATTATGCAACATGTTATGCATGTATGAGGCACTAGTCTAAGAACATACTGCAAGATTTCTAATTCTATCTGGTTTTTAAAGGAAATATAAATTAGTGCTAATGCTATTAAAATGGGAATATGCGTATATACCCATTAATATTTTTAATTGAAAAAAGTGGTTTTCTTTTATTATAATTGCTTAGATAAAAATATCGTCGATAACCATAATTAATTCAATGATAAGTTACATTTTTAAATAATATGTAAGTTAAGGAATCGTTTGATAAATAAATGATTAATTTGAATTCAAAGTTTATTTTTAGATAAATTATAACGATTTTTTTTTATATTTTGAAGACGATTTATAAATTAAGCAGATAATTGTAAAGTCAGTAAATATCACTTGCGACAATATTTTAATAACGTACTCGGCATAATTTTTATAAAAATACGTGTGTAACGTGTACGTCTAACCTCGTACTATACATATCAATATGGCTGTCTTATGTAACATATGAAAGGGGGCTGTCGGCGTCGTTTGTCGCTCACTGTGGGCCCATTCCCAAATTAATTCTACGCTAAATTGACATAATTAAGTACCCACTTGATCACAGTAATTAGATTATCATTTCACTATAGACTTGGTGACGGATGTGAAGTAGGTACGTTAATAAGGTAGGCAATAAATATTTAATGCTTACTACAATTAATTTAAGTACGACGCTCGTATACGAATCGATATAAAGCATTATAGGAAGTAATAGCATTATATTACAAATTTCTGTGGTTTATTTAACGCAATCTTAATAAAATTGTTAAAATGTTTGTTAAATTATAAATATAATAAAAAAAAAGATATGTCAATATATATTAGTATTATTCTGTTTGATTGTTAAAATTGATCTTAATGAGTTTTAATCATTAATTACCTGTTGAGTTTTAATGGTCTTTAGATTTCCAATTCTGAAACAAAAAATCCATATAAACTAGTAATAATGAAGAGTATAGCTGTAATTGTAACAGGTTTTACCCACCCATTATTATTTTCACGGTTGTGTTACATAAACGAGAGATCCGTTGAAAATTGAAGATTCGCGTACAATCCGTAATTCTTTGGAGCCCTGCGTATGCGCTGATTCTAATCGCTAATTCAAGTGTGAGTGATAGACCACGCAAACCTTACGCGAAATCGAAAAATAAAGCGATTTTAAAATTACCTCCTCTTGCGTCGCTCTGGTGTCACGCTATGGTATTTAATCACTTTATTAAGCCCATAAACCCGGCCGGCCACCATACAGGCCGCAGAAACAATAGCCACCACGTGATTCCAACAAAAGAAAGTCCCCGACTCAGAAAACTCACTACATCCCCCGATATAATTGCGTAATGTAGCGACGAGATGAATGAATTGATTTGACTACACATACAGGTAGTACAGAAATAAAAGGCGCTCACAATGCTTAATTAAAAAGGCCCGTACTTAGGTTTAATGATTTATAATGAAGTCGGCAGCGCGATTTACGTCGGCGGGACAATGCGATCGGGTGTCAACTTTTATTATTCATTATAAATATTTTCCCCTCACTGACGCGCGGTTGTACACATTTATAGGAGGAACGACCATTAATGTGGACATTTTGAAACATTGTAGTTTAACTGAGCATTTCTTGCGTGTACTCGCCCATTTCTATTTTTAGATGTAAAAATGTGGGTAACAAATACTCCAATATCAAAATTACGTTATGTTAGTGAGCATTAGAAATGAGTTTTTTACAAACTCTTGGTAATAGGTATTTACGGATGCT